>DF357452.1:102765-113968 GCA_000787875.1 Solanum virginianum | reverse complement strand
AAAAAGGTTGAAATAAATATACGTATACTTTTTTTTTCAGACCTACTTTATAAAATTACACTCGATATGTATCGACTAACAATAGAAATGTTTCCATAGAAAAATAAAGTGGCCCATCTAAAGCTGTATGTGACAAGCCCAAATAGAGTCCAAAAAGTCCATCCAATTAAAACCCTAAACTGCCATTTCTATAAAACCCTAGTAAAACCCTAAATCGTCATGCTTCAGGAACCAAAATGTCGAAGCGAGGTAAGTATACTTCATGTTTCTCTCAAATTCAGAAGACCATTTTCAATTATCTTCGATTTTACCTAATTTTTTTTCGAAAAATATTGTTTAGGGCGTGGTGGGTCTGCCGGAAACAAATTCCGGATGTCGCTGGGTTTACCGGTGGCGGCGACGGTGAACTGTGCTGATAACACTGGGGCTAAGAACCTTTACATCATTTCTGTAAAGGGTATAAAGGGTAGGTTGAATCGGTTGCCATCTGCTTGTGTAGGTGATATGGTGATGGCTACTGTGAAGAAAGGGAAACCTGATTTGAGGAAGAAAGTGATGCCTGCTGTCATTGTTAGACAACGTAAACCTTGGAGACGAAAGGATGGTGTTTTCATGTACTTTGAAGGTAATCTTTTTCTGCAACATTGAACATTTGAGCTGCTTTTGTTTTACTTATTGATTGTGATATGTGATTTGAGTGTGTTGGGTGCTGCTTGTATATGCCCAGATTTGTTATCATTTGGTTTTTATATTCAGTATGTTGTAAAATATCTACATGATTAATCATAAAAATGTTACCTTTTGAGAAGATTAGTTGGTGTACAAATTGAGGTTTTGTTAACATCAATCTATCAGAGTTACTATATGGTGTTGGGACTTCTTTGCTAATATTGTTATTACACACAGACCTTGTTCATTTCCCTGAGTTTCAAGCAGTGAATGGTTAATTTGTAAGTTTTGCTGGTCGGGGTATAGAGCAATCATGCAGTGATGTGTTCTCGGACTTAGTATACTTTCTTTTTTTTAGAAGTAATTTATGAATGCGAGCTGGTTTGGCAGTATCATCTTCCAAATGTGCCTTGTGAATGTGTGATAAGATTTTGTATTGCTATAGTAGATGAGAGTCAGGTCATAAGGGCGAGTAGGTCTTTTCTTCTATGGCGTTGCTACATCAAGGCTGACACAGTTCATGGTCCACTCCTCTCATTTTGGGTCTCCATCAGTCCATTCAATTTTTCACTCTAATTCCTCTGGTTGCTTTGCTGGTAATGCAGTGTTGAGAATTGGGTTTGTTTTTCTCTACACTTCCCATGACCAGCTATAGTCTAACCAACCTTCCCCTATATCGGTTGGTAACTTGATTTGCCATCCTGTCAAGGTTGGGAAACTTGATGTCATTAATATCTTTGATTTGTTCTTCTTTTTGTCTTTCTACCATAGACAACTTATGTCACATTGTCTTGTTGATACAGTGTAAGTGTTAACATGGTTTACTGTCACCGCTTTCTGATATCTACTTGACAATACTTTTCTGGATCACTCTGAAAGAGGGCATAACTCAACACCCTCTTCTTCATTAAAAATTTAGTGGCAAATCAATCTATACTAATTTCCTTTCTAGGGTTATTGTTTGTATTTGCTGGCTTAAGGGTTGCCTTGATGCATATATGGCCTATTGCTGAATAGATGTATGCAGGGTGATGTGATGCATCCTTAAACCAGCAAAACTGAACACTGGATATATATTCGAATGAGCTCTCCCAGAGTGGACCTCACTTTTCGCGATTTCTCTCCTTGAGTTGATCACTTTCTAGAGATAGCCACGACAAATTAACATTTGAAGCAAATGATCTTGGTAAGTGAATTCTTCAGTTAAAAGAAAAGATCTTAATAAGTTAACTAGGGAATGAATTGTATTTCTTGATTGCAAGTTTTATTATCATAGGACTTTATCTTTTTTTTTAATGATAGTAGGCATGAAGGTAGGGTATCTTCTCGTGCAGCTGTTTCTGGTGGATTGAGAAACACGTGTTCTTAATTTTTTTGAAACCAGACTTAGTCAGGTATTAACATTTCATATCGTGGTTAATACAGTTACTAGTCTGGAAAATTAATGTTGTCTATCGTTACAGATGTGCTTATTCTATTCAAGCACTTTCTGCTCCATATGGGCCCAACATGAAGTAATCTATTTCTATTTTCAACCATTCTGCACACATATAGGGAGAATATGTTGATTTTGCCTCTAATGCTTTCTTTCGTTGTCTAGTTTCATTTCTTTTACAATAAACTGTATGAGGTCTTTAAAAAGATCAATTTCAAATTTTTCTTTCCCATGACTTAAAACATATCCATGCATTAGTCAGGTAACGACCTCCTTATACTGTGGTTGATACAGTTACATGCCTGGAAAATGGATGTGTCCATCGTTACGGATGTGTTAATTCCTTTTAAGCGCATATCTGCTCCATTTGGATTCTACATATGTTATCTAGTTGTAGCATGTTAAGCATCATATACCTTGTCTCTTCTTCAATTGAGATCAATATTTTCTTGTTGTTATGTATAACTTAAAACATATCCAGACATTAGTCAGGTAACAACCTTCATATACTGTGGTTGATACAGTTACATGGCTGGAAAATGGAAGTGTCCATCGTTACAGATGTGTTGATTCTTTTTTAAGCTCACACCTGCTCCATTTGGATTCTACATATGTACTCCTTGAGTTGTAATATGCGAAGCATGTGTCTGCTATTAACATATTTTACGTACTTGAAAGTTTGCTAGGTGGATTGAGTGTGTGTGGAGTTATGTTTTCTACTTCTCAAGCACAAAAATGTTACTTCTGCTGAGCTCATAACACGTCTTGTATGCTTTTGCAGATAACGCTGGTGTGATTGTGAATCCCAAAGGAGAAATGAAAGGTGAGATCATATGCTTTTTCTCCATGCCTGATTAAAACTTCAAAAATGAATTCCTCTACTCAATTGTTTCCTGGCGTTGCATAGTTGCACGGATTGTTTCTTCGTTTAGCAGTATATCAAGAATATAAACTGTTTAGTTTCCACGATTTTCTCGATGTATGTACTGTCATGTATGAACTACTTTTGGCTGTTGTAGGTTCTGCTATCACTGGTCCAATTGGAAAGGAGTGTGCTGATCTATGGCCAAGGATTGCTAGTGCAGCTAATGCAATTGTTTGAACTGAGAATTAACTTGCAGATTTTGATACCTTTTATTTTGAAGTGCTGTTATTGTCACATGTACAAACAATTGAAGCAAGGGTGTATTGTTCTGAGCTTTTAAAGTTCATATAATACCCACTTATTTTGCTAGTACTTAATATCCCATCATTTACTTTTCTTTGATTTTTTGTTTGCCAAAATTTTTATGGTTACTGTACAATAACAAAAAATTTTACAAGTGAGGTCTTGATAAATTTTACTACTATTTCATAGAAATAAAAGAAGATTATTTCTGAAAGACTTTCAACTCAAATATGTTAGCTCCAAAGCAGAAAGATACTAATTAGTAATTATAGACTGAACTCCTGTGAATTCTGATAAATGGCCAGCACATGAGGAACTGAAAAAAGAGCAAAGCCAAATATAATGAGAGTTGTTGAACAACCATTACATGATTAAGTAAAATTAATCTATTACTTTCATTACATTTTAATTTATGAGATAATGCATACATATTAAAAAAAATATATTACTTCTTTTGTCCCATATTAACTGAACAACTAATGCTCTTTGTGAAATCATAAATTATGTAGTGTAATTTATCTTCTAGAAAATATAAAATTTGTTGCTCTTTGTGAAATTATAAATATGTAGTGTAATTTATCTTCTAGAAAATATAAAATTTCAACAAATGAAAGGATAAATAAGTCTCAAAAATTCAATTATTTTGAGAGGGAGGGAGTATTAAGTTGTATTAAAATTTGAAGAGTGAGTACTTTCTTCACTTCATATTAACTTAATTATGAAATAATGCACACATACTAAGAAAAATATTTAAAGATATAATTTAAACTTTAATTTCCACAATAGAATTTAAATTTTGTGCACTGTGTATAAAATAATTTACAATTACACCATCAGGTAAATTAAATAATTACTATCAAATTTATATAATCAAAATTTAGAAAAAAAAATATTAAAATTAGAATCCTAATTATACTTTTACTAAATTAGTTATTATTTCCTTTTACAACATAAATTAAATTTGATTTTTTCATATTTCTCTCTCAACAAAATCATCATAAATAATAAAATAATTCTTCACCTCAAATACTATTAGAATTGCAAGAAATAATTCTACCATACTTCAACTTGTTAATCTTGGAGGGAAAAATATTTGCATCAAAATTCACATAAAAATCTGTATCAAAATCTTAAGATTCAATTACCACATTAAAGAAAGATGAATATGGAGTTAAAGTACAAACAAAGAAAGATAACATGGAGAGAAAGTTTTGATCGAGAATTTAGCTTTGATGATTTTTAGGAAATGTTTTTGAGTTATAGAAAACAAAGTTAAAAATAAGAAAAAGATAGAAAAAATTTAAAAAGAGTAGGTTAACTTTATCTGATGATATAGAATATTTTGTACATTAACGATGTACAAAATTTAAACTCTTTTCAATATTGCCTATTATGTGAATTCGGATTAATTAAACTCTAATAGGAGTAGGCATGCCAGATGACATTGCTGTTAGTTGACAAATGTGTGTTGACCAAAAAAAGAAAAAAGAAAAAAGAAAAAATACAGATGTGTAAAGAAACGTACTACCTACTTGTCAATTAATTCCAATTATAATTTGTTAAAATTTCTAGTTTATGTTTTTAATAATAATTAATGTGTTGACATTTTGCTCTTGTAGGTATAATCAAGCTTGCAAATCATAGTTCTTTGTTTTTGTTTATTGGCAATCATACATCTAATGAGCCTCCATTGGAACTCCGCCACGTATCATCCATCATCAAGAGTGATTAAAAAAATTATTTGCAGGTGCACGGGTCACCAAGTTCACGTAAATTCAAACGATTTACAGGTGCATGGGTCACCAAGTTCACGTAAATTCAAACTCCCTTTCTAATATTATTTATAGTAGTGTATATTTTTAAAAAAATTGTTATTACAAATATAGATACGTGAATCAATAATCGAACTCTTGTAGTATTATATAACTTATTAGTTTAGTTGTATGTGTTTTGCACGTATATATCGTGTAAATTTAAAAATTATATATAGATAGATTTGTTAGTAAAGTAAATAAAATATTCATATAAATCAAATTTAACAAATGCTATTAATTTGATGCAATAGTTTAATCTATTATAAATGGGTAAAGATGAGAAAATCAATGTAATTACTTATAATATAACGATATGTTAATAGTTTATGAATATATAAAGTAATAATTTGGAATTGAATAGCTAGGAGTTAAATAATTTATTGATTAACATTTAATTTTAAAAAGACTTCTAAATATAAAAGGAGTAGTTTAATATTTCAAACGTAATTTTAATTGCAATTTTTCTTTTCAAATTTGCTATATTATATATTTTTATTAACTAAATATTTAATATTCCAATTTTAATTAATTTTAAAGTCTTAAATATTAGAAAAATAATAATATTTTTTCTTTTTCAGCCTGGACAATTATTTATGTTGAATAGTCCTTAATCAAGAGTGAATCCTAAATATAAAGAAATTTTAATCTAAAAATGAATATTGAAACTAAATAAATAAAAGAAAAATAATAAATTAAGAAAAATAGTAAAAAAATGATTTTATTTAAAGCAATATATTTTAATGAAGAGCAAAAAATTCAAATAATATTTCTAAGGATATTCACGCTTTTAATGTAATATGAATATAAATAAATATAGATGACTGAAAGCACCATTTTAAATAAAGTTAAAAATTTGAATATTACATCCATTTTGTTTTATTTTTCTTTGTAAAATTTGACAAGACCTCTTTAAGTGATTACTGATTAGAACTTTTGACGTTTTAATTATTATTTTCTTTTTTCACTTTAATATTTTAAAATTTTCAATGTTTTTTTACCTTAAGTATTGATGTATAAAAATGGATAGAAGACTGAAATATAATTATAATTATTACTAGATGATTTTATTTATATTTATATAGAGTTGCCCCTTACATGTGAGATAGCTGTATGTTGACCATGCCAACTAGATTCCATTCCCTCATGGCACCCACTTGGCAATTATTCTTTCTAATTGGTTTGAAATTTTGTTGTTATGTACTTTTTAAATATTTACATTAATTATATTTCTTGGCAATTCTTTATTGTAAGATATTAGATTACTGAATACATGTATTATTTTGATGAATTATTTCTTCAAACATATCTTTATCAGAATAAGATTTGTGTATATTTTATCTTGTTTAAATTTCCACTTGTAAAATAATACTGATTGTGTTGTTATTGCTGCTCAATAATCACCTTTACACTCAGTGGTGGAGCTAGGGATGATAATTGGGCAGGGTGGGGGCGGCGTGGGTTGAGCTCAACCCACAAATTTTTCAATCCACCCTGCCCTGCCCCTCATGATAATTTTTTCATTTTTAACCTGCCTTGCTTAAATTTAAATTTTAAGTTCTTTTATTCTTTTAATTGAATTTAATATGAAAAATAAAAATTCATAATTTTTTAAAAAAATTTCGCTAATTAACATTTCAACTCTTAATTAACTATTTTTAGTTGACATTTCAACAATTATTTCTTAATCATTAATTAAAAGCCTCTGATTAATATTTCAACAACTAACAATTTACCGGATATGTCTAATTTATATTTTAGAAAAAAATAAAATTGAAGCTAATGTTAAATATAAAAAGTTTATATTTTTTATTTTTACTAATTACAAAGATTTAATTTTCTTCGAATTCCTATTTGGTTCTTTAAACCCTCAACCTCGCATTAATTTTTAAAATAGTTACTTCAACCTACCCCACCCGCCCCGCTCCACATAACTTTAAACATACCTCAGCCCGCATAGCGCTAAACCCGCCTTGTACCTAACCTGCCCCACCCCATTGTCATCCACCTTCAGCAAAAAATTATACTATTTAAATATAGTAAAAATAATTATATATATATATATATAAATATCGAACCCCCTTCGCTTATTTCATATGTCTACTTCTTAAAATTTTGAATCTCCTTAACGAAAGTCCTAGCTTCACCACTGTTTACACTCATGAAGGTGTAGTTGATAATGTAAGGCGGTGCTAGTGTGAACAAAATCTAAAGAAAATCAAATTCAATTTTCATAATCTAAGTGGTGTTTACACAAAAACCAGAAGATATAAAAAAAAAAAAATTAGAAAGTATAGAATAATATTCCATAACACCATTGATTGACATAATTTGACAATTTTCAAGTTTAATTTAATCAACATGCCACACTATAAATCATGTTTCATTAAGGACAATAGTATACATGGTGACAACTAATTCCCATCACCCATGTGACCCTTCCATTTTGAAAATTTCTCACTACAATAAATAGCAACACAAAAATCAACTAAAACTCCAACTTTTTCTCTCAAAAAAAAAATATGGCAAGAAAATTTAGATTTTTCTTCACAATCTTTTGTATTCTCTTAACTTCATGTTTTGCAGATTGGAACATTTTGAGGGAGTACAAAACCACTAGTGGTCTAAAAATTAGCCTCAAGAATTATTGTGAGAGTTGGAGAATGAATGTGGAGTTACACAACATTAAAGACTATGTTGTTGTCCCTCAAGAATGTGTTGCCTATGTTGGAAAATACATAACTTCTACTCAATACAAAGTGGATTCTGAAAGAACTATTGATGAATGTATACTTCATCTTAGTAATAATTGTATTTTGGAAAATGATGGGAAAGATGCTTGGATTTTTGACATTGATGACACTCTTCTTTCCACTGTTCCTTACTACAAGGACAATGGTTTTGGGTAAGTTTTGCTTCCCATTTTTTCTTTTTGGGGTTACATTTTACGTTTTATGTACTGACGGTATATATATAGATCGATCGATCTATTACACTATATGTTGAGTTTGTCCAACATCGAGTGTGGGGTGGAAATATGATCTTTTATATGATCTTGAGCAATCCTCCTCTGTCAGGAATCAACTTTTGGAGTTAGTAATTAGGTTTAAGATATATATTGCCTTTCTCTTTACTAGTCCGATGATCATAAGCTTTTTAGTCATCTATCTCGCTATATGCTCCTTTTGCAAAAGGTTCATTTCTTATTATGGTATTAGAGTCAAGTCCTTCGAAATTTCTAGTTTATCTTATGTTGAGTCCCATGTTATGTTGTCCACTATCAAGTTGGCAGACCATGGCAAGTCTAGGGTGGGGGTGGGGAATGTTGAGGTTGTCCCACATTGACTCCTTATATAATATTGGATGATGTCCACATCATGAACTAGCTTTTAGAATTAAGTTATGCTCGACGTTCATTTTTATCACTAGCGGTTAAGGCTCAATGTTCATTGGTTATTGCTAATGTATTTTTTCTTTTGGTGGAATAGGGGAAATAAGCCAAATGTAACATCTTTGGAGGATTGGATGAGCCAAGGGAAAGGAACAGCATTGAAGCATTCTTTGAAGTTGTTCAATCATCTTAAAAGTCTTGGAGTTCAAATCTTTATTGTTTCTTCAAGAAGAGAACATCTTAGAGATGCCACTGTTGACAATCTTGTCAATGTTGGTTTCTATGGATGGAACAAACTCATACTAAGGTTTGAACCTCTTTTTGAAACCAGTTTATTTGGTTTATGGTTACGCATTATGTTAAGCAGGGGTGGAACTAAGCAGGGGTCGAATATATAGGTTAAATATAGATATATTGATATATATATATATATATATATGTATCAATTGTTGAACACCCTTAATATAAAAATCAATCATCCATGTTGGTTCTGCCCTTGATGTTAAGGATTGGTACTTATAGTTTTTCTTGTTGAATATTTCAGAGATCAAGAAGATGAATGCAAGAATGCTCAAACATTCAAGGCAGGGATAAGAAGTAAACTTATAAGCAAAGGATATAGAGTTGTGGGCATTCTTGGAGACCAATGGAGCAGCATTGAGGGTCTTCCAAGTGCTAAAAGATCATTCAAACTTCCAAATCCAATGTACTATGTTGCTTGATATGGATCCATTTTGTTCCTTTCACTTGTCAATTTGTCAATCTTGGATGTTATATGGTTTTTTTTTTGTGATGTGAAATATTGTTGGAAATAATTTAGTCAAACAATTTGATGATTTGGTTGATTTCAAACTAATTATGGAGAGTTGCAAGGTTGATCCATCCATATATTTTATGGCAATTATTGGAGTAAGCAATTCACAACTACTACCCAACCTAAAGGTACATGTGCACATTTAAGAATGGAAATGGACAAAGATAAAGATGAGTCATCTCTTTTATAGATTTATAGTTATGTATGTACTAATGGAATAGAGATGTTTCACACTTCCAAAATAATTGTATGGGGGACATTCGGTTATTCGATTCGATTTTAGCAAATTTTAAATTTTATTTTTTGATTTTTGATTTTGAAAAGGTGTGCATCATATACTGAATCAAAATATTTCGGTTTGGTTTTATTTGGTGTTTTTAAAATAATTTTTCGATGTGAATTAATGAAAAATAAAATTAGGACAAAATCTCAAAGTATAAGACATTGTGTTTAAAATATTTTTTTGGTTTATCAAGAACTTGCGCCTCCAATTATTGCTTTAGGAAAACAAGCATGAAGACGAATTCCTTTACATAACATAAATCGACAAAAATATGTTTAAATTTCTCCTGTAAAATAATATTTCAAGTTTAACTATATGAAATACAAATTTGTTGCTACTTTGACTTGTTTCATGAATGATTTAATTGCTAATATATATATTCGGTCTAATATATATATATATATATATATAATTTTTTCAAATATTTTTTAATAAAAATTTAGTTCTTCGGTGCAACGAAGTCTCGAGACAAAATCGAAGAATCAAACTTTTGAAAAAAGAACACTGACACCGAATCGAAAAACCAAATTAGCTTGGTTCGGCTCGATTCTTTGATTTTTGATATTTATGCCCACCCCTACATACAAATCTAATTTATCATAATTGATTAGTTAACATGTTGGTCAATCGAAATAAGTTAACTTATATTGCAGAGTTTACCAATTCATACTTTGGCATACAATTTATTAGTAGTTGATTGCTAACAAATTTGATATGCAAAAACTATTTCAACCATCAAAGTAAACTCACTCAAAAGTTTAACGATATTAATAGCATGTTTGGGGCCAAGCTTCTGAAAAGACAAACAAAATTGAAACGATAGGAAATATCTATGCTAAAATACAAGATTCAAGGCTAACCCTTTGTTAGACTTTTACATCTTATATGAACCTATTCTTGCTTAGCATTGTCATCTCCGCGTTGTGCCTTGGCACAATATTCGAACAAACTCCCATCGAAGCATCGCCTTATGGCCTCTTTCGATAAGAACCCATCTTCATCTCGAGCAAGAAGATACAAAAGTCCCCATTCCAGTTTTGAAGCAATCCTTCAAATCAAACCAAAAAGATCAAAATGGTTAAAACAACTACGATGAGCCCAGCATTTACAAACTTCTGCACCAAATGCTGGAGCTAAATAAGTAGTTACGTGTTTGACTAACAACATACCAACCAAAATAATCGTATGTTTCTCTATTGGCTTGAGTCATATCCCACAACTCTCGGAGAGTAAGCTTATCAGGCACTGTGCGAGCGTACTTGCTAAAGATATTCTCAAAGTGAACTGGCAGATACCTAAGGAACACTTAAGACCACACAATGAGCTCAATTTCAGGAAGGTTGTAACACGAGGACTTCAAGATGAATAGTACATGATATACTTGCCTGCCTTCTCTGTCATAGGTCCCGGAATCACTTCCATGTTTGCCCTTGTGTATATTATGAATGTATATAGGAAGAAGCGGAGAAGGAAACCATCCCTGCAATTAACATTTACACTGTACCATTACAACAACAAGGGTAGAGCCGAGCGAATCCAGACTAACCCTACCTCGGGAGATAGAGAAGCATAATGCACAATTAAACAGGAGAACTAAAACAACAACAACATCAAATTGGACTAGATCCGAGC
>DF357452.1:78213-97352 GCA_000787875.1 Solanum virginianum | reverse complement strand
TATTTGTGTAACGTAAATGGTTGTGTGTTCCCTTTTTGGTTACTTGTTCCTAGGATACACATGCTTTGTTTTGATAGCTCATTAGCCTCAAATGATTGTGTGTTTAACCCTTTGGATGCCCTCCCATGACCCATGTAAGACAGCTATAGAAATCAGCAGCCTCAAATTTTTAAGAAATCAGCTAAAATTTATTGGAGGAGCAATTTAGGACTAATATGAATTATAACTGTACTACTGTGGCGAAACAGGTATCATCTGATGATAGTAAACTGAGGAAGCAAACATTCTGATTGCGTAATTACCAGCATTGTTCTGTGATAGTTTGCTATACATTAGCTTTTCCTTTATTGTATTCTTGATGTAATAGCTTATGGATACTAAACCCAAGATAGTATCATTTGTATATTTTTCCAAGTTATACTTGCTCATTCTTTATTTAGTTGTCCCATGTTCATGTTCATCTTACAGCATTGCAATACAGAGTTGTGCATTAAAAATTAAAATTTGGTTAAATTGCTTAACTAGGCTTTTTTCAGTTTTTTTTAGCAAAGGATTCTCTTGTTTTATTGTTCAGTAATCGTGTATGTTTGGCTTTTTTGGCCTTGTAACATGTCTGCATATGATGATTTTCAGTCTGAATTGCTTTGCCTTCTGGCTTGATGCTCCTTGATTTTGCATATTATGTATAACTGGTTTGTTCTATGTTGTAGATGGGCATTGGTAGGAAGTGGAAGGAGATCATTGATGCTGAAAGAATATCGTACAGTTTCCATGTAACTCCCCTTTACCACTTTACCATTCTTGTGAATTCAAGTCTTTTACCTTTCCTCTTGATTCTCGTTCTTTCTTGACCAACATTTCTTTTGGTTGTTGCAGGATGATTCTAAAAGGGAGAGATCAACTAAGAGCCGATATATTGTGTGAATTTCTTTATCGTGTGGGATTGACACTGCTCCCTTAGTTCTACCAATACTGGAAATTGTACGATTAGCAGATTTTTGCATTTGTCTGTTGCAAATTTTGATCTGATTATTGAAATTTATTCTACTGTTGTATGTTTGGATGTATTGTGTTAAAGAATTTGTTCAGCTGTTTGTTGTTTATGTGAGAATCACTCCATATCTTAGGTAGACTCTTTTCTCTTTTACAAAAGCCTAGTGGATATATTGAGTAGTTCGATGTCTAGCTAATGAGCCTCTTTGAACTTGGATTTCTCTTCAACATGACAATTCAAAGCTCCCAATCTTGATTAGCTTCTAGTCCTTTTCATGAATATCTATTAATTAACTTGGTTATTCCTTTAAAATGGTAAAATGTATATAAATTTAAATGTTGAAACAAAGCAAGCAATACCTAGACTACAAAATTAAACATTTATATATATGTTTGAATAGTACAGATAATTCAGTTGTATCTGATTCAATTACACAACAGAGGCTATAGCTATTTGATCACAACACATTTTTTTTCCATTGAGAATGGTATTAATTATGAGGCATCAAGCAAGAAATCCAAGTCTTTCGCCATTCTTCTTAGCCAATCGAATCAATCCTTGCCTTTGCTTCTGATCTGCTCCTATTGATTTGCAAAACTCTGTGATTACCTGAACAAACAAATACCATCAACATTAGCTTTCGGTTTCTTCATGGTAAGGTCTACGTACATTTAGATTTTATTGGGTATGATGTTTTTGTTGATTAGCTTTGGGTTTCTCAGTCAGTGCTTGGTACCCGACTAATCTAGATTTCTGGCTAGAAGTTCCACCTTACGAGTGTAATGATTTCTATCAAAGACGACTTCATTCTAAGGACTTGAACCCCAGATCTGTGGTTAAGGATAGAGAAAATTTAGCAGATTTATATCTTGAGGTTCCGCTATAGAGATAAAATGATTTCCTTCCCATGGCTTGAACCCCAAACCTCTAGTTTAGGATAGAGGGAGAGGTACATACCGGTCCACCATAACTATGGGTGGTTAATATTGCCATCCAAATTGTGACCTCTTGGCCTTTATCCTTTTTTGGAGACTAAATACCTCGTCTAACTGAAAAATATTTTCTTCTTCTCATTTTATGTGGCACTGTTTGAAAATTTATAGTCTAAAATAATCCTTAGAAATTTTTATGGTTGTAAATTGGTAAAAGAGAAATTTTAAAGTTAAAATGTTTTTAGTTATAGTAAGGTGACATTTTTTTTTAGTTACAGACATTTTTTTTTGAACAAACTAAATATAAAAGGATGTCACATATTTGTTTAGAACAATAATATTAGAATTTTGAGAGCCAAAGCTTCCTTGTTTAGATTAAATTTTGGATTTAGATTTAATGATCCCTTTTAAATATAAAACATCTCAAAATCTTACCATAAATCCAAATTCAGTCCAGATAGACTAAAATTGTGTAATTTAATTCTCAATTTGAACATCACATAAATTAATTTATATTTCCTCATTTTTTTTAACTAACACTTATATTTTTACCGACCTTATCCCCAAATTAGAACTTCAATAACATCAATACTCAAGAAAAACTAATGCAAAAAATAAATCAACCCAAAATTCTACAACTACAAAAACATTAAGAATTAAAACAAAAAGAACATAAACTAAAAAGTAGTTGAGCTAACGCAATTCAAGAAGGTAGCCTAGTAATCAATGAACTTGGCGTTGTCCAACTTACTCGTTGAGCATGCAAAATTATACGATATCTAGTAACACGTACCTGATAAAATAGTCTATCGTGCTTAGTAAATGACGAATTACCTGTGAGTGTAAAGCAATAGCTTTGCCCCTAAGTTGATTGAACCTTTTCTTGCCAACAATATTCCTAGTGACAACAACAAGTGGTGCAAATATCCCTTTTCCTTCATTAATATTTCCCATCATTGGCATTGATCTCACTGCCTTTCCCATTGAAACATTCATTAATGGTTGCACTTTCCTAATAAACATACCATAGTCTTCACCACTAATACATGAAGAAAAAGAAGTTGTTGCAATTGAACTTGTAATTGCCATTGAAAAGATACAATCACAAGTTATTATTTTTTGAGAACTAGTAGTAGTGAATAATGTTCTTGAATGTTGAAGTGATGATATGGAGCTAAGGGGTTCTTTGTTGTGGTGGTGGTGTATTTATGAGATTATTTTGTGTGGTTTTTGAAGAAAGGGAGTTGTTGTAAGTTTTGTAGCCTTAGTTTGGTTTATATTTGAGTGGTAATGAAGAGGCAAATTTAGAGCCACACAATTGTATTCGTTGGCTTTGATTTTTTTTCTTTAGTTTTCCACCTGGTGTCAAGTGCCGACATTGGAATCTGACTATTTCGGCCCATTCGAGGAGAAGCACTCTCTATGAAGGATTTTTTCGGCGCCTACAGTGGAGTTCGACTATTTCGGATCATGCTTCATAGGGCCCCATTCGGGGGAAGCACTCCCTGCGAAGGATTTTTTTCATACCCAAGACTCGAATTCAAGACCTCAGGTTAAGGAAGGAGCAACTTCATCCACTACACTACATCCTTTGATGATGATTTTTCCATTTTACTTGAATAATAGGAGCAAGATTCTTCTTTTTTTCTTTCTTTATGGCCCCACATTTTATTTTATTTTTTAAAAAAATCAGTTCAGTGCACAAAGTATTTCATGTTAAAAATTTGGAGAAGGACTGCATCCGAGGAGTATGATGTATGTATCCTATCCTAGTGTAAATATTCATTCCTAGTGTAAATATTCATGCGCTTCCATGACTTGAACCCGAGAGCTATATATTACATGGAGATAGCTTTATTGTTACTCGATAACTTTGACCCTTCCCATATTTTATTTTATTTATTTATCCTATCAGTTTGGAGATCTGTATCTTCAATTTTAGTGGTTCTCTTTCTTCATTTGTAGGGTCTACCATTGCAATCTTGATCATATCCATATGCCAAGTGGTGGCTGTTGATCAATTGAAATTTTAGAAGTCTTATAAATAAAACCAAATTATGAGTCTCAATTTTGGAGCTTGAAATTTTTTTTCTTCAATAAATGTATTTTGTGAACCATTCAAATAAAAAATAAAATAAAAATTACTCTAAATAGATCAAACTTTTATTACTTTTAAATATTTTCTAAGAGCCCTTTTGATATTGTCTTAGATTTATATTTCAATAGAAAATGAAGAGCGTTCACATCAAAAAGTTTAATTTACTGATCTGAAGCAATAATTAAGATGATGAATATTCATATACGTCAATCTTAACTTGCTTGAAATTGAGGCATAGACAATAATATAATAAGATTTTATTCTTTTTATTTGACTACATATGTGAAGACCTCGCACCAATCACCGTTAGATAATTCTTACTTTTCTTTCTAATAATCTATTTCAAAATAACTTTTTTTATACAACAAGTTCTCAATTTTAAATGTCCTAAATTTAATGATAATTGCATTCCCATGAAGGAATGATATTGTGAGTTTCAAACCATGAGATTGAAATGATATTTTTATTGTGTTTATACACATTTTATTTACAATTATAAGCATAAAAAAAAAATTCCTTCTTGCATTTTAGATTTTGTGTATAATACTCAAATTAAAATACAAATCAAGAGTAAAAATTTGGGGAACTAAAAGTAAATACTTTTATAATTTATTTTTAGTTTCTCATTCAGTGTTCAATATTCGTATTGAAGTTCAACTAAATTTAAATTCATGCATTGTAAGGTTCATTTTTGAAGCAGTTTGAACTCGACCTTTATAAGAAAAATACGACCACACCACCATAATTAAGTAATTTTAGACCGTAGTTTAAATTTATCTATGGTTCTAAAGTATACACGATGCCTTAAACGATCCAACAAACTTGGAATGCTAGCTAACATGCAATTAGTTGACAATTGGACGGTGCAAAAAATTTTGAAGACAATTTTTGACTTGATGTAGGAAAATTTGATTTTGATTTGTAAAATTCATTTTTTTTAAAAAAAAAAAATCCTTTTTCATATTTGATGCATGTGAATAAGCAAATAATTATTTGTCCAACATGTCTTCTTGACTTTTCATATGAAATATTTGTCAAGAAAGATTATATATCAAATATTTGATGCATGTGAATAAGCAAATAATTAATTTCATATTTGCAATAACTCACAATATATATATATCAAATATTTGTCAAGAAAGATTATAGTATATGTACATGAGGGTTTCTAATTTTGAAGCAATTTTTGTCAAGACAACATATATTACCTTTCTATACGAATTTCCAATAATCAAATATGAACCGATCATGGTATGTAGGGGAAAAGTAAAAGAAACAATTCATATAAAAATTTAGTGTCAATATTAAATTATGTGGCTGATGAGATTTGTAAATCGATTGTTTTTGTTTGAAAAAGTATCAACATAAGAACAAGTTCAAGTAAAATATAATGTAATGAGTGATACATTATTTTGATTTTTATTTTTGTCTCAAACCCCACACTTTTATAATAGTGATAGAGTTAAGAATAGGCCAAAAGGGAACCTGTTATTGTTATTTAATTTTGTTTTGAAATCAGTGGTGTGCAATTATTAAGGAAAATTAAAAAGAATGCTGCTAATACGTTTAATTTGTCGTACAATCTAAGGTATTATTTGGGCAATAAATATAGACAAATCGTGGAATTTCAAGATTTAATAGTAATAAATTATTTTTAATAAGCACTTTTATTAGGTTATTCAGAAGGTCTCGAATATAACTAAATAAATTATACCAAATAATTCTATTAAAAGGAATACATTAAATATTATAATTATGAACCGGATTTGAATTATAATTTTAAAATACAAGCAATTCAAAATAGGATTTCAAAACACAACCAACAAACTAATGTTTCATTATGAATTTGATCACATTCAAACAAATCATGAAAATACAATTAAGCCAAAAACAAATAATCAATGAATTGAAATGCTAAGATTGAAAACTTTTTGGTATAGGTTTCTTGGTTCCATATTCTTACAACTTTTCTCAACTTTCATCAACCAAAACAATAAGCTTTCTAACTCATTCTCATCTTTTTCTTCGAAACAATTCTAGTCACTAATTAATCACCAGTGTTGTCAAACAAAACCTTAATGTGTTAACTTTTCTTTTTATTTTTGTTAATAAAAATTCAATACTAGAATATAATAAAAATTGTAATCCTTTCTTTTGAAAAATTATTTTAAATATTTTGAGCAATTCACGTTTCTTTTTTAGTATTCAAGTTCAAAATTTAAGATATATTATAAAGTGATATATATATATATATATATATAAACACAATAATTTATAAGTAAAAACATTGATAATATAATTGCTCAATTAATCCTATTTATAATTGGAAAGAGAAAATTTTTGGATACATATTTAATAGTTTTGCATCATCTCTTGTACGTAAATTGATGAGTTAAAGTGTCTTAAATCAAGAAATTGAGATAAAAAGTTATGTGTAATATAGTTAAAACAACTAGAATATTTTATGGAACATCAAACATTTTAAGATTTATCTTTACTAACATGTTAAAACATTTCACAATAATGAGAATTATAAATAATTTGAACATTATTAATTATATTTTTATTTAATTATTATTTTTGTATTATTCATATTATTCAAGTTGTTTGTAGGACAAACTATATAGTTATTATCATTGTGACGTTCAAATGCCTTTGGTGGTGATGATGATGATGTAAACCTCGAAAGAACGAAAAGAAAGAATTTAAAACATAAGCAATGTCTTAAACTCGCCATCAATTTTTATTTACATCAAAAGAACAAAAAGAAAGGGATTAAAATACATAAGCAATGTCTTAAACTTGCCATCAACTTTTATCTAGATATTTAAACTATAATATGCTTCAATTAAGCATCTAAACAAATAATAAAATATTTTAACCAGACAATTTTGCTTCAACATTTTTTAAAAGAGTGTAACAAAATATTCTAATCAAACACTTTTGCTTCAATATTTTTTTAAAAGAGTGTACATCTTCTAAAGAGTCTTTTCGGTAAATTAAGTTAACCATATAAAATACATAATCTTATTTAATTATATACATTCGTCTCAATAAACCATTAAAACTCTAAATATTTCTAATTGAGATTGATGTATATAGTTAAAGGACATAAAATATTTAACGTAATTAAGTTACCTATATAATAGACTCTTGACAACATGCACAAACAACTTTTAAAATTTAAATAAAAAATGTCTAATTTGAACACATTCTCATGTGTGTAGACATTCAATTACAATAAATAATAATTTTAGTATCTAACTAAAATTTAGTGATAAATTTATAAAGCTAAACACACACACACAAAAAAAAAAACACTTCCAAATGGGACCAAAGTAATATAACATCAAACTTAGGATATCCAATAATAATAAAAACTTCTTCAATTTTCAAGATTCTTTTTTGTCCTTTTTGGTCCCTTCTTGCCAGCAACCAGCTTTGGGTTTTTCACGTATTGACTTTTCCTAAAAAGAACATCACCATTGATGAACTTGAAACAATCTTCCCCTTTTCCTTAATCTCATCAAAATCCCTTAAAAAAGATTCAAACTTTGCCCTTTTGAGATGTCATTAGCTACCCATTTCTCAGCATTTGTTATCCTTTTTACACTAGGCATTCATCGTCTTCTTTGTTGCATCTGCAATTACCTCAAAAACCCATCACTCTACAGATCAAAAACATGGTATTTCTCAGAACCCAAATGGAAAAATCTTGATTTGTATTCTCTCTTAATCATTCTCCCAATTGCCTCTTTCTCTCATGTATTTCTGTTCCTAGCTTTCTCAGGCAACAATGTAATTTATAAATTCTCATTCTTGCAGCAATCTCTAGTCATTTTCTTCTTTTGGGTGTTCTTGATTCTCATTGTTGTTAAAGAAAGTTTTGATCTTTATGCAATTCTTGATAGTTTGGTTTACAGTTTTGCTGGTGTTTGTTTTGGTGTTGAATTCTTGATGAATGGGAAAGGACTTGTTGGTCTTAGTGGTGATATGTATGGACATTTGGGGGAATTAGCATTTGCTTGTGCTGGTTGTTGCTTGTGTTTAGCAGTAAAGCCATCTTATTTTTTTGTGGAGTTTTTGTTTTCCTCTGTGCTTGTGTTGAAAGGGACTTGGGTTTTGCAAGTTGGTTTGTCATTATATACCGATATGTTTTCTCCAGATGGATGTGAGAATGTTTTGGTTGGTTTATCAAAGGGGAAAAATGATGTGAAATGTGATCTTGAGGAGAATATGTTGAGAGGAACTGCATTGATGAATCTGTTGTTCATTATGCATGTTATTGTGGTGATGATCATGAGTTTTGGGTTGTTTGCATTGTTGAATCGTAATCAGAGGATGAGATGTGGTGATTCGAGTGGACCGTTGCTAGCACAGGTTGGATCGGAGGGTGTGTTGATGCGTCCGCTTCCTGAATTAGAGATAGAATGAGAAACTTCAGATGTTCTTTGATAGAGAAGCATTTGAAAGAAGCAGCAGAAGTGGTTTCCTAGTAAGTTTTGAGATTGCAGATGTTTCTTATACTATATAGGAAATTCTAGCCTTTTGTTCTATTGATTTTCTGTCTTTTCGAATGTACCTTACTAGCATGACAATTTTCATTTCTGACGCTTACTATTGAATGAAAGGAGAATTTCTATAGTTCATTATATTATTATTGTCTTCCTATATTTATCTATTCATCTGATTGTTAATGGAAAAATGCTGATGACCAAAGAAAGATCTCTTGAATCAAACTCCGACTTGTGTTTAGAGTATCTTTATATTAAATTAAAAAGAGAAAACAAAGTAGGTAGCTTTGCTTCTTTGTAATAAAGTAGGTAACTTTGTTTTTGCAATAAGGACTGCTGTCCATTACAAAGAAGCAAATCCATCTCTGTTACAGATGTAGAGAGCTATGAAACCCAAAACTTCATTTGCATAATCTGCAAATGAGAATTAGGCCAATGAACTAAGACAGTTAAACAGAAAGACTTGATGCTATAAGGATGATTGGATTTTCCTCGAAAGCATCTGCAGTTCTTCTCCTGAAGAGTTCATAAAATGAAAACAGGGAATAATGATGAGTGAACCATGTGTTCTTCATTCCTACGGTAGTTGTTTATAGACCGGCTTCAGAAAGCTTCTGTTGGGGACTTTGGGTTCTTAACATTACCACTGCTGCCTGAATTTCTTTTAAAGGATATATGTTGCATTCCACAATGCGAAGACAAGTGATTTGAGTATTAAGTATCCAGCTCACATAAGAAGTATCTCTTACACGAATATAATCCCTTAAAATTTGTTATGCAAATGTGATCCCCTAAACCCCTTAGAATCTGTTACTCAAATACAATCTCCTCCTAACTGTATTTTCTTGTGTTGGACAAGCTTCAGGCATATCAATCCTCCTAACAGAATATTCTTATAGGGCCTTTTTATTCTTCCAAAGTTTTGCATTGTCATTCTTTCTCAGCTCTCCTAGATTGAATCTTTTTTTGGCAATATGCTATTACTATAAATGATGTGACCTCCCTGCTATACTGCTCCCTTCCTCCAGCTTCTTAGCAACAAAATCAGTCTTTTACCACCCAATTATGAAAGTCTCTTCTAAAGTTTATATTCCAACTTGCATTGTCTTTGCACTGGGCAATGGTGGCTTCTGCATTTATCCCAATACTAGTAATTATGCAAATTCATCTTTGAGAGGCATATGGTGTAACCACTGGTTCTATCAGAATCTGATGCCATCAGACTAGGTAAAACCTGAATTAACCGTGGTGCACTTGCGGGAAACTCCTTGCCGAGGGCCATCCACCCCCGGGATTAGTCGGGGCTCAAAGAGACTCAGACATCCCGTGCAAATTTTTTTAAAAAAATGTAATGATGCTGTCAACATTCTGATGGTGATAGTAAGTTTGAGTCTTTTCCTTATTGAGAGATATTGTCTTTCCCTTGTGGCTGAGCTTCCACATATTTCATCACTATCCCTTGCCAACTATCCATCTCTTTGTGGCTAGCTCCAATTGAAGAGCCAAATACCTAGTTGGGAATTCCCTCCCTTTATGCCTAAGTATCTCTACTTTACACCAAAGTATCTCTGCCAAAATCTGGAAATTCTGCAATGTCTTAGATGCAGGACACTGTTGCTTGTATGACCTGATATTGCTTCAAAAGCCATCAACACTTTTTTTATCGCTTTTTCTTTCATGTCAATGCTAAGGGAGACTGACTTCTAGTCTTGTATACATGCACCTCAGTTCCTAAGTGTGATCGCTTATCAAAATACTTGTTCATAAACATCATCTTTAAAATTTTCAAATGTGTCGAGTCTGAACAATTGTACTTTTCTGGATTCTTGTATTTATTGATATAACAGATTACATACTTTGTCATCCATACTAGATCTCTGACTGCAGGATGTGGAGGGTATGAGATGTCCTCTTAATTAGTTGATGTTTATGTAAAAGGAAATCAAAACTAATGTCTAATTGATAGTGGAATAGTTATGAGTAAGTTCGTGTTTCATGGTAAGGTGACAAATCGATCTGATGTTTACGAACAACAAGAACAACAACATAATCAGTGAAATCTCATGGGTGAGGTTTGGAGAGGATAGAATGTATGCAGACCTTATCCCTACCTCATGGAGATAGAAAGACTGTTTCCGAAAGACCTGGCTCATGTAAGGCCTAATGGTTTTGGACAGTGGCATGAACAATCATCTTCAAACTGTTGAGCATCAAATAAAAAGGGATCTTTCTTGCTTAACAGCTAAAGTAATATACAAATCTGGGTTTAATCTGTGAGAGTATAAAACAACTGCTTACCAACTTGTTTATTGTGCTTTAATATTTGTACAATGTGCATAGTACACGGGTATCAATATGCATTGCCAGCATTTGAGAAAATAATCAATATAAAGGTGTTTTACATGCTAGAGTGTAACAACTATCCTGATTAAAGGATCTGTTTGTCCCTTTTCAGGAAAACTCTGACTATAAGCAAAATCTATCGACTGTCTTGAAGATAAATATCTTTTTCCAGCTTTCTGTATTTTGTTTTGGAGGAGAAGGTGGGGAATTTGAACCATTTTCGACGAAAACGGCTGAACACGTGAATTTTTAGTCTCGAGCGAATCCTCTTAAGTTTACTGGTTATATCACTTCTATATCTGAGTATTTTGAATTTTGTGAAATTTACCAACTTTTTCTTGCGGTTGTATCCTGCATGAATGTTGATTTAAAAAAAGTTAGTAGAATGTAAAAGAAAAGGGATGTATAGAGTTACAGAAACAGTGAAAAAATAAAGAAAGGACTAGTGTGGAAGGAAAGTGGCTCCAAGCTAATTGAATCAATGATTTTTCATTCTGAAATGTATGATAAATTCACAGAATTTCTATGAGTCTTTGCTTCTATTGTATGTGCATAAACATCATAAATTCTGTCGTACTGTTATTTGATTGTTAGTTTCTCTTTAGGTTTTCTGTTAAAATATGTGTTGACCTTGAAATGAAAGAATCATACCTTTTGCTTCTATTTTATGTGCATAAACATCATAATTCTGTCGTACTGTTATTTGATTGTTAGTTTCTCTTTGGTTTTCTGTCAAAATGTGTTGAATTCGAAATCAAAGAATCATACCTTTCACCCCTTTGATCTGTTGCTCATCTTGAAGTCCTGTTTTCTGTAAGACCTACAAGTTGTATTGTATAGTAGTTCATCACTGTGAGTACTTTTGCAAAATTGACATCTCAGAGTTCAGAGAGTAAAAGAGGTTCATCACTATGCGTATCTCAGGCTGCAGAGAGTAAGAGAGGTTCTACTGTTTATACTTCATGAATTATAATGTGCTACTCCTGATGAATATTTGATCTATTTCCTTACCTCAACCAGGCTCTTCAGACATGTTCTCATCCTTCTTTGTATGAATCCTCGAGTACACTGTTTGATACAGAATATAGGCATAAGATGATAATAGGTATAATGCTGTCATGCTAAAAGGACTTTTACCTTTACATGATTTTTCACAAATGCATAAAAGTTCAGAAGGTTCCACACAGTCTTGTCTAGTCTTTTGCCTTCAATGTGGCGCGAAGTAATTTCTGTGAATGCGATGATAAAAAGGTAAATATCAGGACAACTTCAATTTCAAGATTTAGAGAAGGCAGGAGGATGCTAATATGTGCATCTTCTGAGTTTACACAGATCTCTTCTTTAATGTCTGTTTCAAATCATTACTCATGTTTAGGAGGTTTTTGGAGTCTGTTGTCTTTCTCCAAAGCAGAAGTAACATAAATATTTTTCTTTTGCCCTTATCAAATGTTTCATTTATTTGAGAGAAACATTAATTTGCTTAGATGTATGAGCTGCTAATAGAAGATACCAAAAGAGACAAATCCTCCGTTTGTGCTTAAGTCTTCAATTGCTTCTCCTCTTAGCTCCGGAGGTGGAATAGGCGACCAGATGCAATGGGGTGCCTTGGCACATCCTTTTGTATTTGCAACATCCATGAGTTCCTGCTGGGAAACTGTCAATTCTCCTCAACACTTGAACAAAGTCATACATGCTATAAAATTACAATGTTGTAAACGTTATGAAATTGTGTTACCTGGAAGAAAGCTGTAGCTATAATCACATCTGTTTTCTCCTTAAAACGCATTGGGAATACTGCCGTAATTTTCTGGGGCTGTCATGAATGTGGAGTTTTACATATTAAGAAGCATGAGGCTGTATTCTCCCAAATAAATCTCATATTATAGGAAGGAGTTTTTCTCTACATTTTCTTTTGTACAATATTTGCCTTCATTCAAGTTCCTTTTAATATGCCACTTTAAACCAGAGTCAATCATGTAGTTGCTATTAATTGCCATCTTTTGAACTTAGCATAACTTAGTATCTATATGCAGTAGTTTGGAAGTATTATATGGCGTAATTTAGAATTTGATCTGAAAAATGAATATAGTGCTTTGTTAAGAAGTGCCTACAGCCTGTTCTTTCTTCAGCTTCCTAAATCGGCTTCAGTGAAGGTGTATACTTTTTTGTGTAGTATACATCCGATGCGATTTGATGGTTTGAATGTTTAACTAATTAATCACTGTGCAGATATTAAAGTCCTTGAAATTTGATGGTATCAAAAAATATGATGGACTAATTGTTTCTGATAAAGGGCTGCAGTATTTTTGGCTTCCCCATAATACATTTTTAATCCCTTTACCAATGTGGATCGTCCTACTGCCAAGGTGAAGTTAATGGAGCTATCCTTATGTTGAGCTGAGCTATTTATCTGCATAGTGTGTAGTTTTCAACAATGGTGTTTGAACAAAGTTTTCACATAATACAGATACCTGTTTTATGACATAAAACGGCTCTCTTGGGTGATAAACAATCTTGATTGGTTTGTACCTCCCTTGAGCTATATCTTGTGAATTACCATTCATCAGCATTTCTTCTAGTTGAGAACTCAGAATTACACTTTGTACAGCAGCAATGTCTGTGATCATTTTTATTGACTCTGAAAAGAATACAAGATAACACAAATTGTATGAGCACCAGTGCAGTGTGCAGTAAGTGAAGATAGGAGTTTGTTTTAACTTGCATCTATCTATATGCTGGATGTTCTGGGACTATTTCTACTCTACTTGATCCAATTTTGTTAAGATGATGTAAAAATGATCTCCTTTACATTCTCTTTTTACGATAAATAATTCCCAGTTTTAGTACATTTAATCACCATTTGCTCAGTTTAGTTCAAAGATCGTGAATATTGGACGGGCTTGTTTTCAGTAATAACAAACTGAAAGATGTATTTAGAGACTGGTATGTTTATCTTCGCTCCTTTTTTTTTGTTCTTCATTAAACTTGTTTACTAGTCTTATTTCTTTAATTAGTTATGCAAACATGAATTTATCCTTGTTTTGAATTTTTGTAGACATGACTCTCCCTAGAGCTCCTTCCTTCTTATTTTCCCTGTAGTTTCTTTGTGTACAACTGTGCCGAAAGAAATACTTATATAAAACTGCTTAGTAAACCTCCAACACCATTTTCTTTGCATCCACAGAGAATTTATCTCAACTTAAACTGTTCTATTGCAAGAAAGATGTGATTTTAAGTTGACAAAGCTTCAATTACTTGACACGAAAGAAAAACAGTTTGATTCCAGTAACAATGCCTCAGTTACATCTTTATCATCACCCTACAAAATGAAAATAGCTGACTGCTATAATGGTGTTCTTTTTTGCTTGTGGTGCCACATTTAATTGTTTACTGCATGATCTATCATTCTGCTTCTCAGATGCTTCTAAAACAGGAAAAGAAGGATGGGGAGGTTGACGCGAGAAGTTCCAAACCTTTACCATGCGGCATTCTAGCAAAATTGAGTCGTAAAGTCAGCTGATATCCTTCTTTTGGAGGCTCAACAATCTCCACAACTTCAGCACTAATAGCCTTTACCTTCTCTATAGTGTAACGTGAAAGCTTAGTTGAGATCAGGAATGCTTGAGACAGAATTGGGGTTGATATTGATAAGTAGGTATGATCAGGATCTGACACCAACGACTAACAAAATATTTCAAAAAGGAAAAAGTTACGGAAGCTTTAGCGCTCATATTTTGGATTGTTGAATATCAGCTAAAATTTAAGCAATAAAATACATTTCTTAACTTGAGTTATTTTTTTAAAATATAAAAGTAGTTGCTTAAATTGTTCTTCAGTACGAAGGATTTTCTTTAAGACAAGCCTTGTCATTTGTGCCATGAACTTGAATCATCTATGGAATGTGGGCTTGTTAATCTTACCTGAATGTAGTATTCAACGGACCCCAATTCATGAAGGTGATGGTCGGCATCAATTGTCCGTTCATCTCTGTCTCAGGAAAAAGAAGCATGTTCATGGTAAGAGTTTTAGTTTTTACATCCATGTTATTCAAGAACTTAGGAAGAAACACGTCTGAGTACTGCTTAAAATTCGGTAAGTATAATCTAAGGTGAACTAGTTACACTTACTCCAGCTTAACAATACGAAATGGACCTCAACTTTGTATAGTTTTCTTTTTGGGCTATCGTAAATTGTCTTTCTCAATAATGAGAAATTGCACAATTGAATCTCAATGATTCTGTCAATTTAACGTTTAGGCAAGAATAATCTCTGTAATTTATTGAACTGGAGATGGGATGTCTATTTAGTCTTGCTAAACTAGTGGGAGGTCCATTTTGTTGCTAAACTAGAGGGAGGTTCAATCAGTTGTTTCGATCAATCTGGAATTATCATCTCATTGTTTAGATTTGTGTAGTAGTCGACCTCTTGACTGCAGGAAAAAAGGTTTCAAATCAGAAGTCTCTATTTATTTTATGTTGTTGATGTGTCTTTTCTTTGTAGATTTTCTATAAATCTCTTGAATATAGTAATGGCATGGATCCAAAGAGAGCGACATGGATAGTTAGGATTCATATCCAACTAGCTTGAGATTGAGGCGTAGTTGTTACTATTGCAGCATCTTAGGTAGTTTTCTGAACGCCATGTTGGATCTGACTGAATCACAACTTCTAGTCTAACTTGATATATAACTGTAAAAGAGGTTTTTTCCAATTAGATTGTTGCATGAGTATAATCTAAATTACAGCATGTCGTTTATGCAGCGGGACCAAGTTAGGCGGAACTTAGAGACTATGGTGGTTGGCTCATCTCTTTCAAGCACTTTGGTAAGTCCAGTACCGGCTTGTGGTCACAAAAAGTGGCATCCTCTTAAATTTTCTCAGTATTGCTGTCACTTATCAACTGTTGAAACTTGAAAGCAACATTTGATAATAGACCACAAGGCAAATGGAGCCCCAGAAATGGAATTCTACCTGTACAACGCCTTCTTTTGTCTGCCAAATAGAATCCTTTTGTTGCATACTCAATGTTTATCTGCTTCCACATCATAACTATAAATAAATTCCTATTCATATTTAATGTTCACTAATCCTGTGTTTCTCAAAACTTAATTATCCTTTACCTAATGATTCCTGCTTAATCTGTATAATTGCCTTGTGTTATGTAATTTCTCCTTTTACCTTATGAGACAGTTTCCTACCTGTTCTGTGATTTTTATTTTGGTTACTAATAATGTGATCTTGAAAATTTTAGTGAAAAAGTAGTGTTCACTAACATGTTTTTGACAAACTAGAATTGCCTTATGTTAGGCCTAGTGGTTGCGCTTGGGGCTTCCATGTTGGAGGTCTCAAGTTCGAAACCGCTTGCCAGCGAAAGCAAGGGGTTCACCTTCTGGGTCGAGCTCGTCGCACCGGGCTTGCCTAATGAATTTATCCTTGTTTTGAATTTTTGTAGACATGACTCTCCCTAGAGCTCCTTCCTTCTTATTTTCCCTGTAGTTTCTTTGTGTACAACTGTGCCGAAAGAAATACTTATATACAAGCTATTGCATAGGAGCGGAGATTTACCCTGTGCGCACCAAAGGGTAGCGGCTGCGGGTTCCCTAGTCATAAAAAAAAGAGACTGGGACTGAACTCAAATATCAGACAGAGCCTACACTAGGGTCAGCTATGTTTATCCTGGTGAATAATTGTTGCATCATCTTCTGCACTTAAGGGTGTCGCTTAGTGCTTAAAGAAGTGGGTTGAGAACTACGAAATCTCAAGTTTAAATTCCAGCGGAGGCAAAAACAGAACACTGGGTAATTTCTCCTCATCTGTCTAAGCTTGGTGGATAGAGTTACACATGCCTTTGCTGGTGTGAGGTAGCATGTACCTTGTGGAATTAGTCGAGGCGCACGCAAGCTGGCCAGGACACCACAATTATGAAAAGAAAAACATTGTTATATCATTTGCTAGGTGTTAAGATTACAAAAGTCATTACGACTAATAAAACACTTTGTTGTGTTAGCCTCTGTAGGAAAAAAATAGTCTACTTTACTGATAAGTAAACCTTGAACACATGATTTGAAGTACAAAGAAGAACAAGTAGTTCATTTTACCGGTACAATCGAAGTAGAATCTCCTTCAACGCTGGTGATGCACGTTCAAAACACGCCATGCTCCAGCTTCCGAGCGTTGATCTTGAAGGTGGAATGAACTTCACATGAAGGTATGTAAAACAGGTTTACTAATGAGGTGGGGTAGAAGTAGTTCCTTTTTCTTTGAGTAAAATGTAAGTTATTGAATTTTGTCATCATGTTTAGCAACTTTTGAAGCAATTTATTCACCAAACAACTAATACATGGCACATTTACTTTCTTTTGTTTTCAGGCCATATGATCATATCTGCCAATACTTGTCTTCAAAGATCAGAAAACAGATAGAATAATCATGTTATATATGATTCTTTGTACTGGTTACTGAACTATTATTATAGTGTCTCCACTTTTCACTTGGAATTTTGATGAAATTTGGTTGTTGCATGTGTGCAAGATCAATCAAGATCATTGTATAATTAAGTTAGTGAGTACTTGGAACTACTTATTTTTTTAAAAAAAATGAATGTTTGGATCTTATTCTTGGTTGTTGGGGCCAACCTTACTAGAAAGTTGAGATATTTTCTTGTTTTTCTTTAATGCTTGCTATTTTTTCCTATTGTCATTTATAAACGAGGGGAATCTGCAATTGCTACTCTTTGGGTGCCGTACAAGGTAAACCCCCTGCTCTTATGCAATAGCTCGCATACCACAGAGGAAAGGTAACTCACACTAAGTAAGTTCGGTGTGACGAGCTCAACTCAAAATGCAAACCTTTGCTTTCGCTGGCCAATTCAAACATTTAAATTGCCAGGTTCCCAAGCCACTGGACCATCTCGAAGAGTCTCCTATTATCATCTACACTTGGATTAAAGAAAATCTACTAAATGGATAAAGGTAGCTTTCAACCAAGGTGAATCTAAAATTTAAACTCTTAAGTCATTTGGTTAGTGGGATAAGTGATAATAATTTTAGAATTGATAATCACGAGATTAAGTTAATTGTTGTATTATTCTATACCAAATTTACATTCAATGGATTCAACTAAATTCAATATTTTTGATATATGTATATAAATATTATTATTATTATTATACTATGTAATAAATGACAATAAGCAGGCACGTCAAATACCATATTAAATTATGGAAGCCAAGGAGTAGGAAAGAAAATGGGAAGTTTCCTGAGAAAATTGTACACACTTTACCTACTATAACAAGTGAAGTTGACAATTACAAAGACAAAAATCAATAATTATTTATGAATTTTTAAGCAATTATGCTTATAATGTACTTAAAGTAGATTATGTAGATCTAAATTTGAGGTGGTCCAAAATATAATACACTTCAGTCTATCATAATATCGTTCACATTTCAATATTAAAAAAATCATTTTTAAAATTACTATCTGAACAAAATTTTCTAAGCTCAATCGAATTTATATCTAAATTTGTGCCTTCAATTTTTTTTAAAATTATTTTTGCATCAAATTATACATCACTATCCACTAGTGCATAACATCATGCACAAATTTTGCAATATGTTAATATGTCTTTTTCCCTTATATAAGTAGGTTATCAGTTTATATCATAAATAATTATCTATTTATTTGATTATTTTCAACCTTACTTTGAAATGATCAAATTCAATTTGTGGCTCGGTTTTATTTAAAACAAGTCAGATATTCCAAAATCTCACTCTTAAATCAAATTAAATGTAATATTTATATGTTTTGCTTGGTCCCTCCACCCCCTAAAAAAATAATTTAAATAACTATTACTATAATCATTCAAAATTAAGATCGAGAAATAGTGATAATTCGTAATTGTAACATAATTATAAATTTAATAGTATATAATAAATATAAATAACAATCAAAACTGAGTGATGATAATTGTCCGAATTGTGGTGGAATGATAAGGTTTGTGCTCTTAAAATATGAAGTCATCTAATAAATAATATATTCTTAAATGTATCTTTTGATATCTAACTACGACAGCTATGGGGCACGAAGGGTTTAAGAATAAGAATAAGTGATGAAGAAATCGATTACTAATTCTGCTCGTAAGTGAGTATTCGCTCTTGCTGGTGTTGTTGGAATAAGTGCATAAGTGAGCCACCAAGAAATCTTAGTAACTCAGTTGATTGAATACTTGAACTCTCATCTTATTGGTAAGAGTTCGATT
>DF357452.1:41197-70465 GCA_000787875.1 Solanum virginianum | reverse complement strand
AAAACCATTAAAACTGATGTGTTTTTTTCTCTCGCGGAGAAGACAATACAACACACTGCAATCATACACAAAAACAATCAATTCTTTACACACATCAATCCAAAGGTATTTAAGCCAGTATCTGCACTTCCTTTGTTTATATGATATTGAGTTCATCGAGCACGACTTGATCTACAGCTCTATCTTGAAAGTAATACACAGCTGATGCATTTGCTGATGTTGTTCTTCCTGAAACCAGCCAGTTTGAGAGACTGGCATCTACTGGAATTTCATGTCCTTGAGGCTTAGGCTTAGAACTATTTTTGAGATTTTGGTCCACACAGTGGTTTACTGGTTTTGCAATGAAGGGCAATTCTTGTTTTCCATTCATTTTGATAATATTTTCTTTCTGTTGCTTCACTTGCTGTGCTCCTCTTGCTTTAACTGCTTTCCATTGAGTGAGATTTTCAACTGGAAGCAGCACAGAATTCCTACAATTTTGACCTACTTCATTCGATTCATCTTTGTTCATTTTTTCAGCATTTCCATACTTATTGTCTGTCTCAACATACTCATCGCCATCACAATCACCACCATCATCATCGCTAACACCATAGTCTTCATCTTCTTCATCATCAAGATCATCGATATCACTGTCCTCAAGTGTTATCTCGTCTTCCTCCTCATCGTAGCAGTTATAGTATCGATGACTCGAAGGGTACATAGACATACTTGCTTTGGCTGTTTCTCGTTTATTATATTCCCTTTGTGTCTTCTCCTCTTCCTCTGAGAAATATGTTGTATTGTTTTCATCATCTTGAATTCTCTCATAAGTCTTGACATCCAAATTGAAGCTCACTTTCTTTTTTACCTTACGTTTTGATGATTCTTTTGGCTTATCCCTGCATAAAAACCAAATAAATTTCACAAACTACCAAACATGAAGTTATCTAGTCGTTAATAAAGTTGGTGAAAATTATAGGAGATCAAGGAAAGCCAAATAATATTTACAAAATCTACATATCATGAAGCAACGTCCAGTTTAATATCTCAAATGATTACTCGACTAAGGAGTCTTATTTCAAATAATTGCTCAATTCTGACATTTCACTTCAAAAGTCACTCAACTGTAAATGTTTTACTTGCAAGGTCAATTAATCTATTTAATTATTTTTTTCATTAAAATTGGCTTACATGGATTTTTTATTTAAAACCAAATTCGAAAAGAAATAAAACAATATCCATTTAAACCATTCAAATTATGGGAGATTAAGGTTCAAATATCAATCGAGATAGAAGGAAGAACTTTAGGTGATTTCTTTCCATTTGTTTAAGCCTTGGTTGACAGAAATTAGCGATCACTACAACATACCCAATATAATCCCACAAATAAAGTTTGGGAACAGTAATGTATATGCCTCCTAACTCTTGCCTAGAGAAGATAGAAAGACTATTTCTAATAGACACTCACAACTCAAAAGTAAATCAAACTCGATGAAATAATCGCGATGCATAAACTTATCCAAACGTCATTACTATAAAGAAACAAACATGAATTGCTGACTCACCTGAGCTCAGAATTTGCTGAATCTTGAACATTCTCCTTCTCAGAATCCAGTGGTACATACTTTTGATGTACCTAAAAAACAACATTCAAAGAAACCAAACATCTTTGTATTCAAAGGAACTTGCTTTATGCCAATTCAAACATATCAAAGAAAACCTAGACTCTTCAACAAACAAGTATAGTCCCACACGATAAGGTCTAAGGAGGCTCAATTATACGCAAACCTTATTACTACCTTATAGACGTTATTTTCGAAAGATCCTGCTCAGGGGCGAAGCTACATTCACCCAAGAGTTTTTAGATAAACACCCTTCGTTGGAAAACTTTTGATATATATCGTTGAACACCCTCGATACAAAAATCACTGATGGATGTTCTAAAAGTATGAATAACTCTTGACGAAGGGCGGAGCTAGAGGGGCGGAAGGGGTTCATTCAAAATTAAATTACATATGCAAGATCATTTTTTTCCCTATTAAAACAGTAAAAATCCTGTCTTCGCCACTACATCTAAACGAGTTATATCTTAAAAATGATATACAAACAAGAAGTTAAAATTGAGAAAAAAAACTTACTTGGAACTTGTTACAAGGCTTTATACGCTTTTGTTTCTTAGTTGTAAAACCAAAACATCCAAGAAAACATCCCATTTCTTGATTTTCCCAAACAAAAAAAAAACCTGCAGGGAAGAATGAAGGAGGAATTTAGACTGTGTATTTGCAGAGTGCTTATATTGGGGGGGTGGGGGTGGGGGTTTATTTTGGTAATGAAGATTTTAAATATGTTGCCTCCAACGGCATTTGAAAAAAAATAGGAACGTTAAGGAAAGGGGATAGAAGTATATAATAATTATAAGTGGGGTAGTGGGTAAAGACAGAGTTCCAAGCCATTTTGCCAGCATTTTTATGATTTTTCTTAACATTGGTGGGGTCTTTTTTGGAAAAAAAATCATTGGTATTACTAGATTGTAGGTTTATCGTCAAAGATTATAGTGGCGTGGTAAGTTTTTTTTTTATTCGGAGAGAATACTAATAACACTCTTCAACTTAACACGAATTATTGGTTTCATCCTTAAATTATTGATAGGCTTAAAAACATACTTCAACTTGGCGAACTAAGTTTAAATACACCTCTCATGTTTCATACACAAAAATGTGTCATTCACGCGCTACACGTGGCTTAAATACACCCCTCAACTTTTGATAGGAAACGTTTTATCCTCAAAATCAGACTTCTAGACATGAATCTAGATTAGTCAAATTTCAAAATGTGTATTAAAATTATGATATATAGAGATGAACTTGAAGTTTTGTTTGTTGTATTGTCAAAACTATCAAAATTGCTCAATTTTTTTTATACAGTCTTATCAAATAAGTAAAACTTCACAGTAAAAATATAATACAGTCTTCGTTGTTGTAGTAAATAGGAGAAGTATCAAAGTCAATTCGTCGTTTTCATCACAAAGCTATTCTTGAAAAAAATATAAATATTTATTGATTGAACTTTAGTTCAATAAAACATAAAAATGAACATGAGTTATAGCGTACTACTCTTGTTGAAAAACAATAAATTTGGTTGGTGAGAGTAATGGCTATATTCGATATAAATGGTTTAAAGGTTGATAAGAGTAATAATAATAACTATAAATTTTGTTTATACATGAAATAAAGGATTGGTAAATATAAAATAATTTTGTTGTACAAATATAAACTTATGGGTCAATTTTATGTTTAATATAAAATCATTATATAGATTTTCAAATCAAGCACTTTGGAGAATTTGAGATTTTTTAAATTATTTTTTTGAAATCATGATATGGGTTTTGTTGTAAATTATTTTTTTTATTTAATATTTAAAATTTATTTATATAATTAATTTTATTGAATATGTTATTATTTTTTGAATTAATTTAAATTTATATCGGGTGTGACCCACTTAAGAGGAAAGGTTTAGTGAAAATTGTTGCCAAAAAATTGAGGAGATTATGTGAATTAAGTAATTGGATTTATGCAAATTGATGTTGACAAAACTTAATTAATTAAATCACTTTTTGAATTTTTTGTCTTTTTCGACTAGGTAATCTAGGATATTGTACATATCCCATCCACTACTATGAAAAAAATGACTTTTAATATACAACAAAATTTGTAGGTTTTGAATATTTGAGGATGGAAATTCAATAGTAAGGTTACAAAATGATAAGATTAATTAAAATGAACCTCTTTATTGATTTGTTTCATAAAAATGACATAATTTGTACAATTATCACTTTTATTTTTCTCTTTTAATTCTTTTAATAGTTTGGTAGTTTAATTAATTTTAATTTACAAAAATACATGGTACAATAACACTATATTCAAATTAGAGAAAAATTATGCGAATAAGTAAACATATATATAAGTTAATTAGCTAATATAATTATAGTTTGAATTAATTACGTCTCGCGACAAACGTCTAGCTGTAATTACTGTTTGAATTTTGTAACATTCGCGTGATTTATACAAATATTGTGTGCGATTATACAAAAATAATGCGCAAATTAAATTATCTAGTTAAATATACAAACACTGCAAATTATATAATGAAATATACAAACGTTATGCACAAACTGTATAGTGAAATATAAGTACTTTACAAAAACTACGATTTGTATAACAAATTATATAAACATATACAAATGTTGTGAGAATAATATAAATGTTGCGCGAATTATATTATATTCAATTATATGTTTTTTTTTATATAACGTGATTTTGTGGTGTTTACTGAGAATATCTTTTTTTTTTTCTGCAATAATTATGAATTATATTCCATTGCCACACACTATTTTATACTTTGCATCAAATAGTTATGAGAATATGGAAAAAGTTTTGATTCTTTTAGAGTGGAAATTGTTGTAAAATCAGAATATAAACCACTCAATATTCTAATTAAACGACACGTAGCCAACTTCAAAATTCTTTATGAAAAACAACCCCATTATATAATATGCTTTTATCCCAATTGTACATTATTCATTTTCCATTTTTTATCTTTGTATTTTATTTGTGATTTTGGTTTTCTCACAAAAAAATATTTAAGACAAAAAATCATGTTTATTAATATATCATTTGTTTGAAATAATTCATGCTTTATACATAGAGTAAATATTTCCTATCTTATGATAAAAATGAATATCAATTCTTATTCAAGTTTAATGCCAAATTATTGTAAATAGTTGAATGATCAACGATCCACTCTTGGAATTTATATTGATAATAGATTATTATGTTTTACTCGTTCGTTACGGCGAGACAACAGTTATTTCTACCTTTGATAACTTACAACTTTACGTCTAATTTCTGGTTGGATATGATTTTCTTTTTATTTCTGCCTTGTCTACTTGAGAACGAATAATATATCCACTTTCTCTATTCAACAATAGTTATTCATTATTAATTTGACACAAGAATTAAAAAGCAATAAATGATACCCTGTGAAGATAATAAATATAATGTCTTACGAAATGTAATAAAGATATTAATGATAAGGATGAACTAGGAACTAAGCGTAAAATTATTTCTTGATTCCATAAAATGAATATTGGTGGACATCTATTTTTAGTATAATGAATTAATAAAGATAGACAAAGGAAATGATAATATAATTCTGCAAATAGAATTCGAACAGGATAAGCGTCAAAAATCATATACTCAGTATAACCTATTATCACATCAAAATTAAATGTAATATCTGATGTAAATATAATATATATAATCCTTCTATTCACTTTTATTTGTTATTATTTTGCTTTTTGAGATCAATTTGATCAAATTTCAAAACTAAATTGAATATTTAAAATTTAAAATTTAGATGGTTGAAAGCAATAAGAAAAATGTTCTAAGTTGAAATCTTTCTCATAATAATATGATAAAAATATATATCTTAAAATATTAAATAAAGTTCACGTAATTTGACCTCGATAACTGAAATAGTAATAAGTAAAAGTGAACGGAAAAAATATATTTATATATATCAATATATATATATTGACCTAAGATCTAAGCATGGAATAGTGACGTTAGTACATAGTCTCACACACACGCACAAAAGAGTTGGAGAAAATATCTCACAACTCATCAAATATCAGATTAAATCTGGACCGTTGATTCCTCTTAGGCTACATAGTCCCTCTTCTTCACTTTTTTCTAACCCTTATTTTCTCCTTTGTTGAAAAAAAAAAAAAATCCCCAAGTCGGCGCTTCTCTCTTCTTCAATCTCTCAGGGAAAATCCTATGGATTCAGATCAAGGAAAGCTTTTTATCGGTGGGATTTCATGGGAGACAACTGAGGAGAAGCTCAAGGAGTATTTTCAAGGGTATGGAGATGTTTTACAGACAGTTGTGATGAGGGACAAGATTTCTGGGAAGCCGAGAGGATTTGGGTTTGTTGTTTTTGCTAGATCCTAATGTTCTTGATAGGGTTCTTCAAGATGAACATGTTATTGATGGACGGACGGTGAGATTTTGTTCTCAGATTTATGGAAATTTACGGTTTTTTGGAACTTCGTTTTGTGGGGGTTCTGTATTTTGACTAATTTGGGTGCTGGGTAAGTGTATTTTTTACTGGTTTATTGTTTTTTGAGATTATTTGCTTGTGGGGTTCATGTTTTAAGCTTGATTGCGTTCTGAAAGACGGACATTTTATTGATAGGGGCGTAAGGTAAGATTTTTGGTTAGAGCTATTATTGTTTCAGCTATGTTTTATGGTTAATTTCTTTAATTTTTGCTCGTGGGTGTTCTGGATTTGCTGGATTTTTGGTTTTAGAGATGATATGCTTTTAGGGTTGATTTTGCTGCACTTGAGCTGAGGGGTCTTTGGAAACAGCCTCTATACCTCTGCAAAGTAGGCGTAAGGTCTGTGATTTCAGTGGATATGTTGTTGTCGTTAGTTTAGGGTTGATTTGGGTGTTTCAAGATTAGACATTTCATTGATGAAATGCGATTTTCCTCCAACTTCATTATGCTTTATTATGGCTTTCTTCCTAATTTGGTTTTTGGGGACTCTGTTATTTCTTGACTTTTAGTGCTGGAGATGTTGTGTTGAGTATTAGTTTAGGCTTGGATTGAAGATGGACAATGTCACATATGGCTGTATGTTGAGTTTTTCTGCTTCATTTGTGGATTGTATTCTTGCTAGTAGCTAACATTTGTTGCTGTCTGAACTTTTCACTAGTTTGTCAGCTATAATTTTTGTATGCTTATGTTTTGTTTGTGTGGTGATATGTTATGAGTGTGTATCTGTTCTTTTTACCCTGTTTTCTCCTTGATTTCCAGTTGTACTGACTACTTCTGCTGCATATGCTCTTTATTATCTGATGGCATTTCAATTCAAGTGTTTTCAACCTATGTACTTTTCTATCATAAAAGAAAAAAAAATGAACATAAGACATGAATTAACTAAAATTTCCTGTAACTGTTAGTTAATCTTTGTCTTCCTTTAATTGTGTTTTTATGCACACCCAGAATGGTTTATACTGTGGCTAGTGTAGATAACAGCTTTGCTCAAGTCAATTATGCCGTCTGTGCTATTAGTGATTTTTGTGGATGAGGTGGCTAATTCTTTTTCTGTCGGTTTGCACTAATGTTTTTGACGCCATCAGTGACTGAGTGATTTTCATCTTCAGTTATTATGTGGTGCATAGTAGACGGTTTTCATCATGTCAGAAAGTTTTGCTATATAAAGTGTTGACAATTCGCTTTTCGTCCTCATTTATGTTGTGGTGCATAGTAGTCATTTTGTTCGTGTGCAACTAATTTTGTTATATAGTTTATGTATGTATACACGTTAATTTCTTCGATTCAACTTATACAACAACAACAACATACCCAGTGAAATCCCACAAGTGGGGTCTGGGGAGGGTATGAAAGAGAAACACTGGTACTCAACCCTATAAGGCCCCTGACTACCTAACCCTACTAACTAACTATCCTACTATTCTAATTCGCGACCTCCACTTCGTCCTATCTAGGGTCATGTCTTATTATCTTTTTACATTTTGGTGCATAAAGTACTCAGTTGTTAGGATCTCAAACTAAATTCCTTCTTTGCAAATGTGTGGACTTACAGGTGGAGGTAGTCTATTCTTCTTTTTGTGGATAAGGTGGTGTTTTTCTTAGATGCTTGTGGCCCATTTTAGATGAGCATTCGAAATAGACTGTGGTCTTTGCACACTAAGCTTGAGAGTGCTGAAGGAAATTATGTTCATTTGTTTTGTCATAGTTTGGTGCTTAAGAGTGCTACTAATTGTTGGTCCAAAAAAGCGACTCTAAGAACTTCAACCCTCAAAAGATATTTTTTGTTCGAACGCTTCTTAAATCACTCATTGTATGTTGGTTTGTACCAGATCTATTTCACTCACCCTACCTGGTACAAGGTTCTGTAGAGGTTTCCTGTGTCGCAAATATGATTCATTGTATGGTTTTAATTGATAACCTGATTGCTGTAAGATATCTTGTGGTGATCCTTTGGGAGGTGTTGCTATCTATGTATGCTTCTCTTTTGGATTAGCTGACATATTTCTTGTATAGGTTGATGCAAAGAGGGCCTTGTCAAGAGAGGAGCAGCAGGGATCGAAATCTGGAAACACAAATAGTGCCAGAAACTTTGGAGGCGGTGGAAGTACCAGGACCAAGAAAATTTTTGTTGGGGGATTGCCTCCCACTTTGACCGAGGAAGGATTCAGACAATATTTTGAAAGTTTTGGTAATGTCACTGATGTAGTAATTATGTATGACCAGCAGACCAACCGACCTCGTGGGTTTGGTTTCATCTCATTTGATTCTGAAGATGCAGTAGATAGAGTTCTACAGAAGACCTTTCATGATCTGAATGGTAAACAGGTAGAAGTAAAGAAAGCTCTTCCTAAAGATGCTAATCCTGGTGCTGGTGGCCGTTCCATGGGCGGCGGAGGTGGTAGTGGTATGGGTGGTGGAAGTTATCAGGGGTATGGTGCATCAGGTAACAATCCTAGTTCTTATGACAGTAGAATGGATTCCAACAGGTACATGCAAACTCAAAATGCTGGAGCTGGCTATCCTTATGGTTCATCTGGGTATGGTACCCCAGGTTACGGCTATGGGCCATCCAACAACGGTATGGGCTATGGTGGTTATGGAAGTTATGGCGGAGCAAATCCGGGCTATGGGGGTGCTAATCCTGGATATGGTGCTGCTGCAGTTGCTGCGGCCTATGGAAATCCAAATGCGGCCAGTGCTGCTTATGGTAGCGGTCCAGCGGGTGGACCAAGAAGCACATGGGGCTCTCAGGGTTCTGGATATGGGAATATGGGCTATGGTAATGCCCCTTGGGGTGGAGCAAATGCTGCTGGTGGTGGTGGTGGACCTGCTAGTGGAGGATCTGGTCAATCTCCAACTGGAACCGTAGGATATGGGAATCAAGGTTATGGTTATGGGGGTTATGCTGGAAATGATGGTGCTTATGGAAATCAATCTGGTTATGGTGCTGTTGGACGTGCCAGTGGTGCTCCTAGTGGTAATTCACCTGTTGGAGGTGGTGCCGCAGGGGACATGCAATCAGGTGCTGGGGGTTACATGAACAGTGGCTATGGTGATGCAAGTGGAAACTCTAGCTATGGGAATTCAGCATGGAGATCTGATAACTCACAAAATTCTGGTAATTATGGTGCCGCACCAAATGGAGCTCATGGTGGCCAAGTTGGATATGGTGGTGGATATGGAGCTGCCCCTGGTCGACAAGCTCAACAGCAGTGAATGAGTTGCTTTGTGCTGTTTCGGAATTCCATCTCTTTTACTGGAGAGTTTCGCGTCACTTTTGCATTTGGCATGCAGAGTGCTGCTGTTGCAAGGTGTCACCTGCTAAATGAGACTGGTTGGATTGCTTGAATCTCTAGTAGTTTGCAGAATTTATTTCTAGTTTATAATAACTAGTATTGTCGCTAGTATTACCTATTTTGTGTTATTGTTGTTAAGTGCAGTCTTAATCTCGCTTGCTTCTGGTTATGTTTGTTAGTTAATGTGGTTCATTTGTTTTTATAGTCCACAGATATATTGGCTTATGGTAAACTTGCGTGAATTTACTTTTTGATTGAGCCATCAGTTGGGGAATTAGTATTTGAAGTGAATGTTAACCTTTGCCTTCTTTAGCAGGTGGATGGTCTGGTGATATTTTACGTATCAGTTATAAAAAGAATAAGTTTGAAAAAAGAAGAATAGAACACTTTCTATTTTTCTGTGTGATGTAGTTGGACCATGAGATTTTGGTGGTGCTACTTACTCATAGGAGAGCAGTTGTAGCAGACTTGGTAGATCAGTACGTAATGGATAGCGATAATGTTAGCGGTTGTTGAATTTTGAGAATGGCATAATCATTTCCCCCTGTATTTGACCTTGTGTTGTACAGGAGGAGAGGCCAGAATACTGAATGTGATGAACAGTCCACTCGGCGATAAATACAAGCTGGGTGCTGGAGATGTTTAGTAAAGAAAGGTATCTTACTGTGGATTGGCTTGGTTGATGGGGTATTGTCCTGAAAGTTGTCATGGTGAAGCAGACCAAGGCCAAGCAGGTGCTGCTGAGTTGTATTTTGTGCAGGGTCCCAGATTAACAGCCATCCACTTGGTACATGTTGCATCCAACTGCTGTTTGAGTGTTGATTGGTTCTTTTGAAACTTGAGACTTAGATTTTTAGTGTCTCAATAATTTGGTTAGGTATTTCGACAATTTAACTTGCAAAATTTCTTCTTTAGGTTTGAAACAGTTTTTTTCTTTTCCAATGCAATGGATTCTTTTAGAAATGAACATGGTTTAGTAGGTCACTGGTGTAAGATGATTTGGCTTACCCGTTTCTGCCATGTTTCTCGTGTTTATGCGTCATCTTATATCAGTAGGATAACTTAGTAGTTTATGCCTCTTTTAGAATTAGAATTCAGTTTTGGCTGGAGTTTGTAGTTAGTCGAGCCTTGCTTTTACTGGCAAGTCACATCATTAGTTTAAGATGATTCAACTTACCATCTACAACGCATTTCACACTGATATGTTAGTAGGTTAATTTATGGTATACTGCCTGCCATCAAATTAGAATCCAGTAGTGCTTGAAGTTTCTATATTAATACTTGAGATTTCCTTATCAATTTCCTTTTTGAACTCATGGTAGTCTCTCCTTCCTCGATTGGCCTGTGATTTCCTTCCTTTGTAGTTTGAGGTAAGTTAATGTTCCTATCTATGGTCTTTTCTTGTATAGATGGCAACATTTGCAACCTAGGAGTTTGTTGAGCTACGAAAGTTGTAGGCTTGGGTACTTACCATTTGACTTGTTGACGTTTGCTTCCCTGGTTTTTGCAAACGTTATCCATTCCTTACTGCAGTTTCCTCTCATTTCAAGCATTCTGGTCGATTGTTACCATTTCATAGTTTATCTAAATATTAGAACTACCAAAGGTCCTTTTTGTGCATGCATTTGTTTGAAGGAAAAGAAAAGCATTTTATTTGGGAAAAAAGCTGCTCAGCTGGAAAATTTCTAAAGAACTGGATCTAAGCCTTGGACATTTTTGTGAGAGGGGAACTTAAAGAGTAGAGAGGGGTCGATCGAAAAAGCAAAGCAAGCCCTGGCCCCAGTGGACTTTCTTGGAAAAGAGGCGAGGTGGTTCAAAATTTGAAGAAGCAAACTCACGGGCTAGTTCAAGGTTCGGATGAACCTCCCACCAATAATGTGGGTTTAAAATGTAGTATAAGAAATACATACAGTAATTTTCATGTGTATTCTTTACGAAGCAAGTAATTGGAATTACCAAATTTGGTACCCTAATAATAAAATGCAGTACACACTAAATTATTTGTTTGATAAGCTGCAACCCAATTAAAACCAGATAGAAGAATGACATTTATTATCAGTTCCAATATACAGAAAAGAATAAGCCAATGCCATTGCATAAATATTATTAATTATTTTATATCATAATGTCTCGTTAAAATCATATGACCTTGAAAAATCACCATCGCTTTGAAGCTACAAATCCAGAATAGGATCGAAACAATGAACTCTTCTCTTTGACAACATAGTCAAACTCAAAATCTTTATAAAGAAAAGAACTCTAATAAGCTGAAGGCACACCATTGTAAGGATCACCAAATGCTGCAACATTGCCTGGCCTTGAGAATACAATCTACATACACAAAAAATAGTGTAACTCTACTTGTCATATTTTGGTAAAAACAACTTCAAAATTTCTAGTAAATAATAAAATAAGACAACAATTGTACATTTGTAAGCATTTAGATAAGTTTTACTTAAAAGTAGTGGCGTGCTATGTTGCTCTGACTCTTCAAAGAGGAACAACAAACAAGTGGTTTTGATAGTTTTTCATGGGTGTTAGCCCACACTTTCTGACGCTGTCTGTGGCTTGGGCCCACTTTTCTCGAAAAATTACACCAATCCGTCCGTAACGAGCCTGCCAAGAGTCCCAGGTGTCCTGGCGGCGCCTAACAATATTTTATGGGCCAAGAAACGTGAAACAAGTGATTTCAACAGTTTTTCGTGAGTGTTAGCCCACGGTTTTTGGCGCTGCCTAGGGCTCGGGCCCGACAAATGCATGTCAGATCCTCTTCGACATGGTATAATATTTTTGGAGAGTTTGAGCAACATAGCTGATGGAAACCATCTAGTAAGGTGAACTAAAAAGTTGTAGTCCATTTCACTATGCTTTGTATGTCTTCAACTACCATCAAAAATGGTAAAGGAACTTGTATCCTTGTGACAAAGAAAGTCATTCTCTATTACACCTTCCTATCTCTTAACCTATTGCTACTTGGTCTAACAAACATATAAACATTATTTTCACTCTTAACTTCTTGCAAGTATCAATTGAGAAGGGTGGAGCTAGACACGCGGAAGGAGTTCATCATCTACTGTATATACATAAAAACAGACCTTTGTAGAAAGGTTTTTCACATACCTGATAATCTCCTAACGTGCACGTTTTGAATCCAGCAGCACAGTAGTCAAAGTAGTACTCCCATGTCCTTATGAACTTGTCATCGAATCCCAAAGCATGAATTTGGCTAGCGACAAAGTTATTAAAGCTCCAATATCAGAGTCTAGAATTGATCTATTAGAACAAACAACAATAATATACCCAGTGGAATCCCACAAGTGGAGTCTGGGGAGGGAAAAGTGTACGCAGACCTTAATACTACCTCATAGAGATAGAGAGGTTGTTTCCGAAAAACCCTCGTCTCAAAAATCAAGCCTCATAAATAGAAGATACTAAAAAATGATCTATTAGAACATGTCAAACACAACGATCTTGTTTGTTACCTTTGTTTTTCCAGGAAGTTTTTCCGCCAGCATCTCAACGTTTGATAGTAATGAATTCCTATGTCTTCTAGGTGCTCAACACTGCATTTGCATCATTTGTGAAATGGTCTTTAATTAAGATATACTATGCTTGTGTAAAATGACAAAATCAACTCTTTGTTTACCATAGTCTAGATGCTGCAGCCATGGCTGATGTTACTCGACTTAATGCAGGCAAGCATCCACCGGGGAATATGTACTCTTTAATGAAGTCTGAGCTCTGCCTGTATTCATCATACCTCTCATCTGGTATTGAAATGAACTACGCAAAGCCAACAACGTTAAGCATAAAGAAAGAAAAGCAACAGAAGAACGAGAAAATTGCAGGGAAAACGTGAACAATGTGGAGCGTGTATCCCTTACCTGCAGAACAAGAAGGCCATCTTCTGCCAGTGCAGATTCACAACAAGTAAAGAATTCCTCCATAAACTCATGACCAACTGCTTCTAACATCTCGCTGAAAATGATTATTAGTACAATTATCACACTGGCTTAACCTGTAATAAGCAATACGAAATCACCTAATTTAGGTGAAAGCAACAACTTACCACGATATAATCCTGTCATATCTAGACATATTTGGCAATTGGCGATAGTCATATAGGAGAAATGTTATATGATCCTGTGAAAACATTTCGCTGAATTTAGTTTAATACTAATGAAAATTTTCCAAAATTGATTCCAATGCATCATGTGTTATTTGAAGTTATGTACCTGAAGGCCTGCTTGCTGAACTCTTAGTTGTGCATACTTCAGTTGCTGCTCGGAGAGAGTTATACCGGTATATTTACATCCTGTTCGCTGAACAACTTCCACAGCTAAACTTCCCCAACCACATCCGATCTCCAAGATGTGATGTTCTTTCTTAACTTTTGCCTAAATAGATTAGAATCAGAATCAAGTTAGGCTTGGACTTTACATAGCACTTGTAACAAAAAACACAGCAGAGGTGCTGTCCAAAGCGGAAACTCAATTGAACTCTATCCCATATCAACAAGCCTGACACAAGAGTGACTCTGATACCATCTGTAACGACCCAACTCGCTAGTGATATTATCCACTTTGGACCTAGGCCCTCATGGCTTTAAAACGTATCACTGGTAGGTAAGACCTATTTTACTTTTATACTCAAAATCTCTCCTGTGTTTTGCTGATGTAGGACTTTTGGGTTGTTACAAAAATGAGAGATTATTTACTTTGTTGATGACTTACCTTTTCTATGAGAAGAGAAATCTTCCTCTGCTGTGCAACTTTCAGGTCTTCCTCTTCACTCTAGAACAATTACAAAAGAGAAAAAGATCACCTTAAGAATGAGATAAAGAACAGATAATGTATCTGTGAGCTCTTACCTTAAAAATTGCACATGAATATGTCATTGTCTCGTCTAGAAAGTGCGAGAAGAGTTCATTACTCTGGAAAAAAAAGTGATAAATATAATTATCAATCTTCACTTGAAGCCTATGTAAGGTGAGAAGGTTACGCGAAAACAGCAGGAAGTGACGAACTGTACTAGTTACTTACGAGGTCATAGTGACGAGAGATGTTCCTACGAGCCTGAGTCAGGGTGTTCTGATTTGAAACATGTCGAATGAAATATTTTGCAGATGACACTGCAGCTGTAAAAAGCAGTGGTGTCCACCATCCTCTGGAGATAGAAGTAACGAAAGAAACTTTTAACATGTCAACAGAAGTTGCAGTTGTCCCGATTTCAGTTTCTATAAACTGTTTACCTTTTCTTACTAGACCTTGTGACAGATGTTTTCAAATCTCTGTTGTTAACAAAAATCTGTAAAAGAATTCAGGTTGCCAAGTACCAACAAAAAGATATTAAACAAAGAAATAGTCATTTTCTTACCATGAAAAGATTAAGAAGACCGTCATTCTTATCAACAAAAGAGAAGTCTCCATGAATAAAGGCATCAGCAAGGCCTAAGTCACCTTGAGTTGCAACCTGTTAGAGATTAGTTTATGTCTCAGAATTTATCTGTATCGGAGAATCCTTTGCATTGTTTATTTTCAGTAGCTTAATGACTACAAGAGACGGAAAAACAAAAAAACTCCAGTTACCTTCCAGTAGAATTGTGGACTATGAACTCTAAGAGAAACTTTGAGAGTGCTTTTCTTCTCTGTTCCTTCGAATGTGAACATTGTACCCCCTTCTTCTAACAGACTGAGGACAGAAAATATAGTCTAAAAACAACGTATGCATGATCCGTTTATGTTGTCTAGTATATAAGACTAAGAGCAAACTTCCTCAATAAAATAGTTGTGCTGAAACTGGATGAATAGATATAGCCATTTGGAATTAAAACTATACAAACTGAAACTGTTATAACTCACATTATGCATCCTGTCGTGATGAAACTCTTGAGAAATCTATTAACGAGGAGGCGTGCTCCTGTTTCTGGCCAGGTAGGTACCATGTGTTTGGGATTTTTCAGGACACTAAAGTTTCTCTTAAGCAGTCCTTGTGCAGCAATAGCACCTGCCTGAGAAGCAGCAAAAAATAGATTATTGTCCATATTGTATGGTCTCCTGGATTTCATTTCTCCTTCAAGTTGAAATAGTACTACCTTTAGTCCATCCTCATGGAATCCATAGCCTGAAAGCATTGCAACAAATATAACATCAGCGAGTGGTGAAAGAACTCCGCGGCTATAAAATTTGTGCACTAAAGGAAGCAAAGATCAGAGAATCAGGACAATCTCATTAAAACACCTTGATATGCTCCACAAAACCATATTCCTCTCTTCCCTTGGATTTGATATAGCTCGGATGAAGCTTTTGATGCAGCAACTGAGGGAACTGGATGTCCTGTGGTCCACTTAAGCAACGTATGCTCGGGTGTGTGAGGAGGATTAAGAGTTACACAATAAGGCCTCTCTGTCTCACCAAGGTTCTGTTGGTTTACACATTGCAAAGATAAGAAGACAGTTAGAAAAGACTTCTTTACTGAAGAAACTTTGAGAAAGGAGATGCATCGTATACCTGGAGTATATTGAGCCAATATGTCACGCATACTCTACCGTTCATGGTTCCAAGAAAATTCCATGAGCTCCACGCTGCTGGGTTGCGAGGCATAAGAGTTTTGTCACAATGAAGGAAAATATCGCTGTTGCAGAAGAACAGAAAATGAGTGTGCATGTTGACAGTATAAGTCGTTGTAACACTATGGTTCAAAAATACCAACTTCCTTCTTTCAAACCAAGCAGAAACAGAAGAAGTTCAAAGATTCTGCTCTTCACGCCATGTTCATGTGTTGAAAATGAGAAAATGATCGAAATGATCCTTAACACATACATGGACTATTGTAGTCCTTCATATATACCCTTAAAGAGGGCACATTTAAGAGTACCTGTAAACATATTGGAAAGCACCTAATATTCTTGTTTCATCATGAGTTGCCTCTTTGCCTAACATTCTCAGAGTATCTGGTGCATGTGCAGCCATTATGCATCCATCGTATACGTCTTTGGAACCATCAGTGCAAGATACAGTACAATCTGCACGCGCTCTCTTTTACAGTTAGAATCATGACTAGTTTCTAACCAAATGAACTGTATGGACATAATGACAGGAGACTCTCACATAAATACATGAACAGACATGGAGAATTTAAAATGCTAAAACAAAACCGGACCTTCTTCATGGGTCGATACAGAATTTACTTCACAACTAGTCCTTATTTCACAGCCTCTCTTCTCTAGCTCCTCCTTAACCTGCATTATATACAAATCAAATAACTCAGAAGGATGAGAGAATCTTAACAAATGATTCAAGAAACCGAAAATTTTTACTTGCTTGAAGTTTATACTATGTGAAACCAGTAATTTCTTGTATGGTACTTAAAAAGAATAAAGCTACCACCCTGTTTATATATGTATGTGATCGCCATCTAACAGTGAGCCATTGAGGGCGACCAAAGAGCTGTATAGAAAGAACAAGAGCACTCTTAAGTACAATGACAACAAAATAATACATAGAAGCATTCAAATTCAGTATCTTCTATGAACTATATTATTTAGCAATTGGCTATAATATTTACAGCAAATGTGCTCGTTAAACAGTTTGTATGAGAATTCTACCTGAAGAAGATGGTGGTTGCGACAAAATGAAAGGATGGAATAAGCGGAAAACCCCATTACTCCATCGGAGGGGCAGGACCAAATTGAAGCACATATTGGAACCTGTGAAACATATGTATGAACAAAAGTTTGCCTAAACATGTGATAAAATCAAGAACAATGACAGAACAGCAGCCTCACAAGATAAGCTTTCTGAAATAACTCCGAATAACCATGTGACTGAATAAAATGTCCTAATGTTTCGTTGCGATCAATGTCAGGATTGTTATCAATTTCCTCAAGGTAACTGCATTGCAGTAAATCAAAAGTATCTCAAACAACAACAAATACTGATAAGAAGTCACTTATGTAAAGGTAAATAAGTTATATTGGTACCTTAAAACGTCCTGCTTGAACCTGATAATTTCTCTGATCATTTGCCAAAAGTATGGATTCAAGACATTCTTTTTCTGTGCAAACACACCAGAGAGTCCATTTCGGCTACCCCATTCGCAACCATGGCCTTTGTCCAAGCTCACTGAAAATGACATATCGGAGATCTCCATATCGACACCTAGACTCTCGAAAAATTCCATCATGTTGGGATAAGTTACCTGTCAAATGCACCATTTCAACATACACTAGTTACTCTATGAACACGAAATTCGTCAAGAAAATGAACACTGAGTATTGTTCTAGACCATATATAAAGAGATTACAACCTATGCCAACAACCAAAGTGAGATACTAACGCCAAGGACAGAACATTTGGAAGATGGACAACATAACATGGGGGCTAAATATTTGAAAAATTCAATGCGAAGGATGTTCTATAATATTAGACTATAATACTATATTAAGAAATGGACATTGAGCCTGACTCAACCGCAAAGTAAACTAATGTGGCACTTTTACAAAATTCAAATTGAATTTAGTGCTGATAATTGTACATTCTTATCTTTCTTCTTAGACACATGGCTATGAATAAAAAACGACCTTCTAAGCTTGCAAGCTTCTAAAGATGAGGTGCTATTAGAATGCATGCATCTGCTACAATTAGGGACCAGGTCTCTCGATACAGTAACGATGTAACAATAGAAAGAGCAAGTAAAGAATACACAAGATTTTACGTGGAAAACCTCATTGCTCAAGGAAGGAAAAATCACGACTTGTCCCACAGGGTTTCTCAACTAACTTTCACTAAGATGCAAAGAGCAAAGTCGTTGATTACAGACTCTTGTAACTTGGACGCTAAACTCCTAACCCCTTTTAATGTAATGACTCTATTACACAAATGACTAAGCAATAGCTCTATTGCCACTAAACCAATCACCTCTGATTAATTTAGACTTCAAGAAATAGACATAGCAACTCTACTACATCCACACATCAACTAACTCTAGTTGACACTCCTAGATAAGTCTACCCAAGAGAACACCAAAACAATGGTGAAAAGAAGTTTGACTAATACATAGATGATTCGACTAACTAACTCTAGTTGATTCAACTCAAGCTAAGGACTTTGACAAGAAAATGATCTACTATCCTTTATAACTCAGGAGTACATTTACAATATAAGAGCACAAGAAACAAAATTCAAAACTCAAATGAAGATGCTGCGACACTGGATATGAACGATGTTCTTCCTTGAGAGAATGACTTTTGCTTTGGATATTCTTGATTTGTAAAAAATATTTTATTTTTGTCAATAAGTTCCCTTTATAAGAAAGACAAAAAATCTAGAAACAATGCCATTGGTTGAGGACACCTCCGTGCGCACCAACTCTACTGTACAAAGTTGACTTGTCTGATGGTCAAAAACTTCACGGACCGAGTCCTTTGATCAGGTCCCTTTGCTCTATAGTATATTAACTCATCAAAACCCAAAACACTTAAGGCAGCATATTTGATTCCTCAAAGGTTTGTTAAATCATCAAAACAAGGATATAGTACTTCAACGTCTATGCTTCATCAGGTAAACATGAGATCTTATGAAAATCCCACATCGGAGTGGGAGAGGAAAGTAAAGAGTTATAAGCATAACTTAAGCTCATATGACACACTTTTGGGTTCAATGATAATGTAGCCTAAGGAATGAATTCGTGGGGCCTGTTGGGCTATTGCAAGTTTTATAAAACATAACTCAAGTTTCTTGAGCCTGGTCCAAAACGGACAATATGTGTCATGTACTTGAATTGTATTAGATTTCTTTAGTTATATTTTTTTTCTTATACACATGCAATTTCATAATTTATGAAAACTATCAAAACTTTTTTAATTCTTGTACAGTCTTATCGAATGAGCAAACCATAGACCATAAACAAGATATCAAAATATCCTAAATCGGATATCTCCATATTTCTTTTATAAATAAATATTTGTGACTACATAATTTTGCAAAGATTCACTGGTTTGAAAAATCAACAATAATAATAACTAGTTACTCTTCAATATAATCCTTTCAAATCAAATGATTCAATTAATCTATTTATGATGAGCATGAATCAAATTTTACTTACAAAATATGAACTCATGAGTCAGTTTACACAAAATAAATTTAATTGTACAAAACTATTTACTGGAATTGAATTCAATCCAAATCATTTATGATCCAAACTATTTACCCTTACTCACTTTTTCCTATTTTATTTTGCCTATGACATCAAGTGAGCTATTATGAATTAATACTCTATGATATTCTATTGGTATATTAATATCATATACCAGTATCATATAAGATTGAACTTAATTCTCTGTCTATCTGTCTCTTGATATCCTATTGGTATCATACAAGATTTTTGACTTTTTCAAGGAAATAAATAAGAAATAATTAAAAAAAAATTAAACGCTAAATTAATAATTTATATATATATATATATATATATATATATATATATATATATATATATATAGGACTAAGATGAATCCTCTGTGGTAGTCCATCAGCATATTGATACCATATCGGTATCATATAGGGTTGGAATCTTTTTTTTTTAAAAGAAATAAATAAGAAAAAATTAATAAAGTCACAATTTTATATATTGAACTCTAAACTAGTAGAAAATATATTCTTTGTGATACTCCGTCGGTATATTGTTATCCTATCAGTGTCATATAGAGTGGGCGCTAACATCAGTGCACGAATTTTAATATATTGGACACAAATTAGAAGAATATTAATTGTAATTAATTGGAGGACATAAATTATGGGATATATAGATATAAATAGTTTATCCAAAGAACATGCGCTTAAATTTTTCAATCATTTTATTTGTCACATTTTTAATTTATATGCTTTTTAAGAAACTAGCAAAATGAAGGAAATATATTTAATTTAATTTTTTTTTTAAAAAGTTACTATTTAAAATTATTTATTGTTAACAAGAACGAAAAATAAAGTAATCCAAAGGAAGTACTTTTTAAGACTACAATAGTAGTTCTAGTAAAGAAAAATATTCTACATAAGATTATGAAAGTGATTTCATTGTCATATATTTATTTCTATAATTTAGTTTCAAATCTTTTCTTGTTTTTTAATTGTTTGTATAGGTAAATACGTCCAAAAATCAACTTTTATTGTCAAGTATATAAACGACAATCATAAACATGTAACATGTAGGAATTAATCAAAAATGTTTTTTTTCTCTTTTTAAATAAAGTTAATATCTTTTACAAAATTCTAAATTATTCACGTTTAAACTATACATGATGTGTTGTCATTTTCTATTTTAAAAGTCCCTATATTGCTTATTGGCATGAAAAATGACATCTAGAGGGACAGAAAATAGGCACAATTATTTTTTTTTTTAAAAAAACATATTTATGATATTCAAAAAATATCCAGGTTCAAAAGTATATTTTACAGGTTGGAAAAAAGAGTTGGTGGGAACCATACAATGCCAATATTGAATTTTATATTTTGAAATTTTTACACCACATCATAGCCTAGAAAAATTCACAAAAAAATAAATAAAAATATTATCCCTTATTTTAAACTTATTTATCTAGTATACAGTGCATAGATAACATATTTTCCCATTTCAATTTATTTATCTTATTTTAAATTGATACATCTTATTTTAAATTGATACAAAATTTAAGAAAATAATTTTTTTAATCATGTAGTCATAAACTAAAGATATGACTAGAATGTATCAAAAAAATATATATACTCTTAATCTGATGGTCTGAAATATGACACGTAAAAAATTAAAATTAAATAATTATAAAAAATATATATGTCTTTTTTTAAAATAAACTAAAAAAGAATAGCATCACAAACGAATTAAAATGAAGAGAATATAATATTACTGTATACTTGTTGGTGTAATTATTTTTTTCATATTTGGTTTTATTTTATTCTATATGAACCGAGAGTTTATAAAAAAATTTATAATAACATAACTAGTAAAATTTCAAACGTAGAGTCTAAAACAATCTCTATATCTTATAAGGTAAAAATAAAATATAACGATAATTTTTTGAAATTCACTTTTAAAATTATACTAAATATGCTATTATGTTATTGACTCACTAAAAAAGAGGGACATATATTATATTCCTTTCAATTTTGGTGGGAGACAATGACAAAATATCTTCAATAGAAAGACAATAAATACCCCTCTCACATATCATTTTTGAAATGCATGAAAGATACACAATCAAACACGTTATAAGTTTTGAACCCACAAGAAATAAATATTTTACTATTATATATATATATATATATATATATATATATATATATATCACATGATATTTCTTTCATTATTTGTGAAAACGTAGCGGTGTTAAGATTATCACTAAAGAGGTTTAAAATCTAAAAAAAATAGTCACACAAACTAATCAAAGGAGGTTCTTCATTATTATATGCATATAAAAAATTATTTTAATCATTATAAATAATATAATTTATTGGATCTGAACCTCGCTACCAGAGGGCTAGGGCTGGTCTGGTCTATTGCTCTTTCCTTGTGCCTATTTCGTTGTAGGGGCTTGGTTCATAGGTACAACCTTTGTAACTTCATGGTATATCCATGGATTGGCCAGTTCTTATTTGGAAGGTTGCAATTTCTTAACTGCCGCCGCCCTTACTAAATATACACGTGAACAAAAAAAATATACTCCCTCTGTTTTAATTTATTTATTATATTTTGACTTGACATAAAAATTTTAAAAAATAAAATAAACAAATAAAAATAATTAATATACTATATTTTCTTACATAAATCAAAATTAATCAGACCTCAAATCGAATATCAAATATCAGAAGACAAACAAGCCAAAAAAAAAGAAAAAAAACCTAAATTATGAGTGTTTTTAGCATTGTTCTGATTTTTCCATATTTTTTTAAATCAAAATATATTTATTTAGTAAATAATTCTTTTAAAAAATGAGAAAAATAAGTTACAAATCATTATCTTTTTTCATTCCATTCCACTCCTATACACACTTTTGAAATGACATTTCTTTGTCATAATAAATAACTAATTCACTTATTTTTCGAGAAAATATTTTTCATCGGTGAAAATTACATATGTACTTACCCGATTGAAGACCATAAATCCAAGGTCAAGATCAACGCCGTTAACGGTAACGGTCTTAGCATGGCCGCCGATATAATTTTCCTTTTCGTAAATTACAATTTTGACCCCAGATTTTGCCAGCTCATATGCTGCTACCAATCCACTTATCCCTGCCCCTACCACTGCTACTTTCATTTTTCTGTCAACTGCAATAACAAATGATGAAATTAAAGAATAAATAAATTAATATATATATATATACATACACACATATTCGGAACGTCGCATTTTATATGATGATCTTTGATTGAACATAATTTTTATAAGAATAAGGCAAAAATCATAGTCAAAGAAGCAAATCAGTATCGCATAATAGGTGTGTGTTCGATTCTCATTTTGTTTTCCCTTGTGAACACATTGTGTAGATACAACCATAAACTCAAGTTACACATGATATAGTACTAACTACTTACTAGTAGAGTTCAGTAGCAGAGCCAGAATTTTTAATAAATGATTCAAAATCTGAAAAAGTAGACATACAAACTAGTTGAATAGATTTGACATATATTATACATACATAAAAGATAATTTTAATCATATATAAATAGTATAAATTTTCAATAAATGGGGTTCGGATGAACCCGGGACCAAAGGGTAGCTAAGCCCCTGGAAGGTTGATTTCTCAAATGGTCACTACTCACCAATGAAATAATAGTTATAATCTCATGAGAAAGTACCTTATATTTTGTTTCTTGATTCAAATATTCTTCAACAGAGAATAACTATTAATCAAGTGATTATCACTAATCGGCAATATAATTGAAAAAAATGTAGAATGTATAGGCATATTATATTATGAAAATTAACTTACCTTATAAATGAATAGTGAAGGCTTAGAAGTTGAAGCAGAGAAGAAGAAAATGCTGGAAGAAAAAGCACAAAGCCAATAAGGATTGGTTGGTTTAGTACAAAACGACACAAGAACCTAGTGGAAAAGGAAAATATAATGGGCAATATATATGTATATAGGAATATTTATAGATAAGGTCTTTTCTTGACTCTTCAAAACAAAAAAAAAATATTTAATTTAAAATTTACTGAATCGACTAATTGAGATTTGCGTTCAATAAAATTAATTAAAAGTGAAAGGGCTCCCTATGGGACTGGGATGGATCTAGAGAATTAGTTATGGGTTCATGTACATGAACCAAATACTTCATCTGTTTTATTTTATGTGGCACAATTTTTTTAGTCTATTCCAAAAGAAAAGTCATTTTATTATAACTAGAAATGATTAACTTTAGAATTTCTCTTTTTCATAATGAAATGATTTTTAGCTATACAAATATCTAATGATTGTTTTAGATCACAAATATTTTTTAAAAAATTCTTATGTATCGTGTTAAATCAAAGGGTACCACGTAAAATGGGAACGGAGGAAATTACTTTTTTATTTAGACCACACATATATACAAGCACACTTCTTTCGTGCACTTTTACTTATTAGATTTGGATTTTGTACGCCTCTTAAGTAACAACACCAAATTGATTCTTAGCTCTTGAGAAAAAAATCGAGGAATAAGTAACTAATGTTGAAGGTAAAAATAAGAAAAAAGTGACTGTCTTTTTTTGATGTTAAAATTGAAGAGCAAAAAAGCGAACACCAGAAATACTACTAGAAAATTACTTACTATTTTTTTTGGTAAAAAATGATAGAAGGTATAATCAGTGAGAAAAGAAAAAAATAGGAATATTTTTATATGAAAAATATTGAAAGTTTTCTGCTACTTCAGTGAGAATCTGTTTTAATTTTTACTATTCATTTTTTCAATGAGCTGATTTAGTAAAAAATAAGTGAAAAAATCCACGTCCTATGCCACAAATTTCTCACTAATTTTCAGTAGAAAAAATCTTTATTTCTAATAGTGACAAGTAAGTGTATATGTCAGAGACATATAAAGTAGCAATTATTTAAAATAAAGATTTAATAGCTATTTGTTCAGTTAATTTCAAATTATAATTTTATCTAATGTGTAATTTATTCTTAAAGAGTAAAATAGGATCAATATTTTGTGTTAAGGCTTTAATTATGATTTTATAAAATGTTGATTGGTGAAAATATCTCCAAACATAGAGAGAAATCATACCCTACAACATTAAATTATTTATCAAACAAAAATTATTTGACATTGAATAAAATTACAATAAAAGTTAAGTTGATTATTAGAAGTGTGATTACATTTAAACTGAGATTTCTAGCAAAATTACTATCTTTCAATTGTATTATCAACACCAATAATTTTGTTTCTTTCATTTTGTAACTCCTTGAATAATGCCAATTCTTTAGAAAAAAGGCAAATAATCTTTTATTCATTTGTTAAATTAACCTAATATTTTTTTAACACTTATGAATAGATTAATCTTCATATGATTATTCTGTAAAAAGTGCTAAATTCATATAAATTCATGATGAAAATGTGAAGGTAAATATCTCCTCACAATTATTCCAAAACAATATTAAAAGAATTAAAAACAAAAAATAACAATAAACTAAACCAAGGAAAATTTATCAAATGTTATAAAACAAGATAAACATAGATTAAAGAACTCACCTTCTGAGAGCAATTAATATCCATGGAGGATTAAAAAAAAATTAGGTTTCTAATGGACTTTTTAAATCCTCTTTAACAAAAATATTAAATATTACAATTACTATTGTTTTTTTTCTCCCTATTTTTGAACATGGGCCATTTGACTTCTTCTTTAATAGGAATATTAATATTAATATTTAAATAGTAATAAATTTCCTATTAGTTCCCTTTTACGATAATTTTATTTTTATTTAACTTACTTTTTCTTCTTTTCTATTTTGTGTTATTTGTTATTTTATTGTTATAATCTTATTTTTATATATATGTTTCACATAATTTTTCTATTAATTGTCGTTTTAAGGGAAAAGACTAATAGAACCTACATGGATTTTTTAAAATCAATAATAGAAATTAATTTTTTCACTTTCTTTAGATCAAATAATATATTTGGGCAATTTGTCTCATGATACTGATATATAAGAACTAATTTTATATCGAGGGGTGTACTAGTTCTTATCAGACTCTTTTTCATTCTTCCAATTATTACTTTAATTTATTTGAGCCCAACGTCTTTTGGAAACAATTTCTCTACCTCGGTGAAGTAGTGATAAGGCTTATATAAATTCTACCCTCCTCCAGATCGATTAAACTTGTGAGATTTCATTAAGTATATTATTGTTGTAAAACTCTTATTAGCCGTTGAAGAAGATGTGCACTCTCAAATTTGTTAAATCGTTTATCACTTTGAGGTGTTTATACGCACACTCTCAAAATTAGAATGTTATTAAATTTGAGTATATGCCTATATATTATGTCAAAATAATTTCTTCTCAATTCGACGTTATTATTTTGGGTCAAAATTTTAGAAAGAAGACAAAGAGATATTCAGTTTAATTGTGTCAATTAATGTCGTAATGCATATCCAATTTACCAAAAATAAATAATGACTTGTGTTACTTATTAAGTGTGAGTGTGTGACCAAACCATTTATCAACTCTAATTGATTTTTAATCAAAAGCTATCTAAATTTGTAATCTTCACAATTTTTAAAGGCCAACTCGAGTTCTAAATTAGCAATTGCTCGAACTTTTTAAAAGTGTCAGTGTGTGTGTAGGATTCTTCAGAATTAATATATTTTTAAAAAATTCGATATAAGTATGACACTGAAAATGACGAGTTCGCGCAATTTAGATCATAGCTAGAGATAGAGGAAACAAGTAGTCCAGATAGAATACATCATGCATCAAGAGAGTTCAAAAAGAGTCACATCTTAAGGGGTGCGATGTAGACAGTCTATCCTAATGCAAATATTAATAGTTACTTTTATGATTTGAATTTACGACAATTTATAATTATACAAAAATAATTTTATCGTTCCTAGAGGCTTCTCGACGAAGAAAGAGAAAAAAAGACAGTCATCAGAGAGTTGATATATTTTGAAAAAACAAAAGATGACTTATTGGTGTTTTGGATTATATAAATAATGTAGGATAAACAAAATTAGAGTCTTTTTGAGTGGTTGGCCGTTGGAAAGTTTAAACTTCATATTTTGTACTTATAAATATTATATTTAAATTATGTGATAGTATATAAAAATTTAGTGTATAAAACTTACACATATACTAATCAAAGTGACAATGACTGCTTTGTTGTATACAACGTCATTTTGAATTTGTCATAATTTGACATTATAATAGAGGAAGATCATGAAATAATAAAAGGGCAAAAACACATATATAAATTTATTTTATTCGTTAAAAGTTATTAATTTAATTAGATAGATAGATAAATACAAATGTATATAATGAATGTTGGGCTCGGGCTCATGAAAATCGGAAGTAACTATCATGGACGTGTCTTTGAGAGGCGTCTTTTCCATCGTGTTCATGATCTCTCCTTCTACCCATGCCAACTCTTCACGCTCTGCTTGATTGGGCTCAACTCCCAATAGATTTCATCTCAATTTATCAATAGGATCACAAGTTACTCATAATTCGACTCAATTGAAATATTTAAGTATTTACTTGAGTAATCGGGAGTCTGCTAGCCAGACATAATTAAATAACACCTTTTGATGAGAAAATAGGTTAATGAAAACAATTTTTGGAAATTGTTTTCTTTCATTTTGGTATAGAAAAAAAATATTTGTTAACTTTTTCAAGCTTGATTGGTCAAAACATATTTTTATTTATAGTGGAATAATATAATTTTAATTTCTCTTTGAGGAAATTAATTAATGTAAAAGATTAAACTTGAGCTATCACCAAAGTTGTTAGAACAAAGAGTGAGATTAATTTGTAATATTATGATAAAATTAAATAATGTAGTTTGAATTGATGAATACGAAAAATCATAATATATCTCTTGAATAAATAAGTTTAGAAAAAATATGAGACAATTATAATAAATTGTAAAATTTCATTTTGGTTTCCTAAGGTGTCCAACAGCCCGATAAGCCAACAACTAATCCTCCACGGATCTGAGCCTATTAGTTCCCTTTTAACTAATCCTCCACGGATCTGAGCTCCATTTAAGAGTTTGCCGCTGACCAGTTGATTGCTGCATGCACAAAACACGGATTGAACCCCCGACACTTGCTTAAGCAAACTAGTGAACTAACCACTAGGCCAACCAAGCTTCATCGTAAAATTCATTTTGCTATAAAGTTAGGAGCACATACATTTTGAAAAGTCTGTTTGATTTTGTCCAACTTGACCAAATAAATATATGAAAAGGGATACATCATTTTTTTTGAACCACATTTTATTTATATCTTTTTCTGAAGGGACTTTAAGAGCAATGTGGCATGATGAAAACCTAGGATTACACTTGGTAAACTAGAGTTCCAAGTGAAAAATCAAGAACAAAGGAAAGTCCAACTTCATTAGTCTGCTTTTAATTTTTAATTTTATTTTTTATTCTGTATTTTTTTGAAAAATAGTCTCTCTATCTCTATGAGTTAGTGATAAGGTCTGCGTACATTTTACCCTCTCCAGACTCCACTTGTAAGATTTCACTGGGTATGTTGTTATTGTTGTTTGTTGTTTTTATTTAGGTTAGGATTCAATTAAATTCTGAGTCGTGCCAAATAGGGCTGCATATAGATCAATTCGGCTTGATTTTGAAGTTTATCGATTTGTAGATATGCTAAACCGTTGTAGAACCGTTAAGATATTGACTTATCGATTAATTGTTTATCAGTTATTGATCAATATTGATTCGATTATTGGTTTAACCATTAAGATTTGACAAAAAAATTTCTTTATTGAAAATTACTTAGAAACAAGGTAACAAATCAAATGAACCATACACATGAGTTGACAAATTGCATTTTGATCAAAATCAAACACTATCACATTGTAAGTGTTATGTGGTAACAAATCAAATGAACCATACACATGAGTTGACAAATTGCATTTTGATCAAAATCAAACACTATCACATTGTAGAATAACTGAGAGTTTGAGACAGTAAATAATAAAAGTATGAAATTATCAAGGATATTATATATCAAATAGTACAAATATAATCATTTAATTTATTAGCGGGTTATCGGTTAATTCGTTAAGAAAAAACCTAAAACCATTAAAGAACTGATAATCCAATATAAAAAAATTTAAACTGTTATTGGAACTACTAAACTAATAACCCATTATTGATAAACCAATAACTTTTTTGATTTAGATAATCGATTTCGATTCGGTTTTGAAGAACACTCCATAGTGCCAAAGAGGAAGAAAAAAAAAGAGGAATTTCATTTAGGCAAAAGTACTTCTTAGGCACAATACTTAAACATATTAGCTACATCACTTGTGTGAATGTCATTCTTCTTATTAGGCACAATACTTAACATATTAGCTACATCAGTATTGAAATCAAAGACCAATTAAAATTTCTGTTTTGCATCTTCTTAGAAGTAAAGTCAATAAATATCTGTCTTACACCATTATTATTAGACGGTTTGAAAAGGATAAGATGTACGCGTATCTAACTGATAAACCTCTTTTTAGGAGTTCCTTTCTTTTCTTTACTATTGTGAGGAACTAATTTAGTTTCCAAATGCTGAATGCACATGAGCATTGTAAGGATCATCAAAAACTGCAAAATTGCCTGGCCTTGAGAATACAATCTACAACAATACAAGCAAAACATCGTTGAGACAGTTTCAGA
>DF357452.1:753-12455 GCA_000787875.1 Solanum virginianum | reverse complement strand
TTCTTCAGGCCACTCTGGATCAGGATCGCATGCATCTGGATCTTCCAGGTGGTAAAGGAAATTTTCCCATTGAAATTTTCTATTTCAAACCGTACGAACGATATTTTTAGTTGTGTGTAGGGCTCTGATACCACTTGTTAGGGGTTTAATTGAGTAGGAGGAGTCCCACCAAGATCTAACAACCAAAGATAAACGATTTAAAAAGTGCGAAAAAGAAAAGAACAATAACACAAGAATTTTACGTGGAAAATCCAAATTGGGAAAAAACCACGGATGCCAACAGTCGATCGAACAATAACACAAGGATTTTACGTGGAAAACCCAAATTGGAAAAAAACCACGGATGCCAACAGTTGGCCAAATTCACTATAAGATGTAGAGTACAAATTACAAATACTCCTAATAATTTTTTCAATATTTTCTCTCCTAGTATTATAAAATACAGAAGAAGAAAAATGGATAAATGAATGGAAAAAAGAATAAAAAAGCGAATGTATAAGAGGAGGAGTGAATTGGATGAGCAAATTACTCCTATATTTATAGGAGTAATTTACAAATGCTTCCAATAATTTTCCCAATATTTTCTCTCATAGTATTATAAAATACAGAAGAAGAAAAATGGATAAATGAATGGAAAAAAGAATAAAAAAGCGAATGTATAAGAGTAGGAGTGAATTGGATAAACAAATTACTCCTATATTTATAGGAGTAATTTGGTAGGTGATGGATTGCCAATTTTGACAATTCAATTTTGCAGTAATACACCTAACAGCTGAGACAATTCAATTTTGATTTGGCAACTGGAGAATTCAAAGTTGGTAGGTTAGACAATTCAATTTTGATTTGGCAACTGGAGAATTCAAAGTTGGTAGGTTAGACAATTCAATTTTGATTTGGCAACTGGAGAATTCAAAGTTTGTAGGTTAGATAATTCAATTTTGATTTGGCAACTGGAGAATTCAAAGTTGGTAGGCTAGACAATTCAATTTTGCATTGTCTTGCCGGTGTGAATTTGTTTCACATTTCAACAACCTTCTACCCTTTCTCACTTGCCTCTCTTCTTCTTTTCTTGATTTTGCCCGCCTCTCTTATTCATCTTTCAATCTCGTTTGCTAGATATATAAGTAACATATACATACGTACACACACACACACACACACACACACATATATATATATATAGAGTCCTTTTGATTAGAGCTGACAAATGGGTGGATTGGATTGTATTTGGATTTGGATTTCGATGAATTGAATATAGATTGAGCCAAAATGGATTGGATCACAATCCATCCATATAAGATATGGATAAATATGGATTTGGTCAAATATGATTTGGATGAGAATGGTTCCAACCCACTTTATATTCTTGAAGCCAAAAAAGATTAAATCAAAGCTAGATTGTTAATGTTTAATCTCAAAGTAAAAAATTTTAAAAAAATTAATTTTTTTTGCCCCCCTTCCCCCCACCGACACCGAACCGAAGAATCAAATTAGTTTGGTTTGGTTCTATTTTTTGGTACTTATGCTCCGCCCCAATAAAAAAAATTTTTTGTCCCCACCCCGACACCGAACTGAAAAACCAAATTAGTTTGGTTTGATTTTTTGGTATTTATGTCCACCCCAATAAAAAATAAAGAAAATTTAATTTTTTTTGCCCCACTCCCAACACAGAACCGAAAAATTGAATTAGTTTGGTTTAGTTCGATTTTTCAAATTTACTTAACATATGAGGAAAAAAAAAAGTTGCAAATGTTCGAGAATTTGAGAGCTAACCTTGAATATTGCACATGAGTATGTCATAAAAAGTTAATTTTTTTATCCCCCACCCCGACACCGAACCGAAAAACCAAATTAGTTTGGTTTGGTTCAATTTTTTATTTTTCGATATTTATGTTCGCCCCAATAAAAAAAAGATTTGGCCCACCCAATATCGAACTGAAAAATTGAATTATTTTGGTTTGTTTTGAGTTTTTGGTATTTATGCTTGTCCTAATAAAAAAATTTAAAAAAAATTCCCCCCACCCCTACATTGAACTGAAAAATCGAATTATTTTGGTTTGGTTCAATTTTTAAATTTTTTGGTACTTATGCCCACCCCAATAAAAAATAAAAAAATCATTAATTCCCCTCCCCCCTTCCCCTGTCCAAATCTTTTAAAGAAACATAAAAAAAAATTTATGCACAATTTTTTTTATTATGAGTTGGAGGATCTATGAATCTATATGGGTACTCATATTTTATCCATTTTGACCATATTTGTATGAACACTTAAAATAGATCAACTCATATTTATCCATTTAAAAATATGAGTGATCCATTAAAATAAATATAAGTAAAATTGGTTCTTTTATTGCCGCCCCTATTTCGCCCCTATTTCTGATATTCTTGTTGAACACAAACACAATCAATATCAACGTCGCAATATATCTCCATTAGAATTCCCAGGGGCTAAATAGTTAAGTTATTAGGCGATTCAAATAGTAAATTCCTTGCATAAATTGTAAATTGTGATAGCAAAGTAGGAGCCAATAACACATATAGCTTGGCTTGATTATGTTTTATTTGATTTATTTTCCAATAAAAGGAAATTTCTAAAATGCTGAAGGCACATGAGCATTGTAAGGATCATCAAAAACTGCAACATTGCCTGGCCTTGAAAATACAATCTACAACAATACAAGCAAAACATCGCTGAGACAGTTTCGAGATTTCTCTTCAAAAATGGAATAAATGCGTATTATCATGACCATATATACCTGATAATCTCCTATGGTGCGTGTTTTGAATCCAGCAGCACAGTAATCAAAGTAGTACTCCCATGTTCTGATGAACTTGTCATCGAATCCCAAAGCACGAATTTGGCTAGTGACAACATTATCGATAGTCAAGTATGAACATTTAGAATTACTGATCAATTGGCAAATGATTTTGGTTTTGTTACCTTTTGTTTTTTAGGAAGTTTTTTCGCCAGCATCTCAGTGTTTGATAGTAATGAATTCCTATGTTTTCAACGTGCTCTACACTGCAATTATAAAACGCTTTAAGAAGGAAATGATTTTGAACGCGATTAACAAGACAAACAATGTTTACTTACCACAGTTTGGATCCAGCAGCCATGCCTGATGTTACTCGACTTAATGCAGGCAGGCATCCACCGGGGAATATATACTCTTTTATGAAGCCCACGCTATGTCTGTACTCGTCATAACTCCCATCTGGCACTGAAATGAACTATAGAAAACCAACAGTATTTGTGAAAATCATCATAAAGAGAAATATATATAAATGTGCTGATGATCATGATAATCAATTTACCTGCAGAACTAGAAGTCCATTTTCTTTTAGTGCAGATTCACAGCAAGAAAAAAATTCATCCATGTAATCATGACCGACATGTTCTATCATTCCACTGAAAATAATAGTTGTAACACTGGCTCGACGTGTAGTGAGTAATATAATATGTCAAGAGATGTAAATGGATAAAAACTCACATTGATATAATCCTGTCGTATTTTTCCTTATTTGGGATTTGGCGATAGTCACATAGGAGAAATGTTATTTGATCCTGTGAAAAAGTTTTAATGAATCGGATATTAATAGATACTCATAGCTTTAAAGTTGCTCGGATTTGGCCTGTAAGCGCTAAGCAGACATTGCAATAAGTACAATACCTGAAGGCCTGCTTGCTCAACTCTAGACTGTGCATACACCAGTTGCTCCTCCGAGAGAGTTATACCAGTATATTTACATCCTGTTTGTTTGACAGCTTCCACGGCGAAACTTCCCCAGCCACATCCAATGTCTAAAATGTGATGTTCCTTGCTAATTTTTGCCTAAATTGAACAGAACAAAATCAAATTATGCCTGAAATATATGCATGAATGGGAGATTTTTTTACTTAGTTGATGACTTACCTTTTTAATGAGAACGGAAATCTTTCTCAACTGCGCATCTTTAAGGTCTTCATCCTCACTCTACAAGAAACATAACTTAACATATGAGGAAAAAAAAAAGTTGCAAATGTTCGAGAATTTGAGAGCTAACCTTGAATATTGCACATGAGTATGTCATTGTCTCATCCAGAAAGAGTGAGAAGAGTTCATTACTCTGCAAAAAATAATCAACACCACAATGCTTAGCATCTTTTCAACGGAAGCCCATTTTACACAAAATGGTCAGGATCGAGTACTTCAATTACCAGGTCATAGTGACGAGAGATATTCCTACGAGCTTGAGTCAGGGTGTTTCGATTTGAAACATGACGGATGAAATATTTTGCAGATGACAGTGTTGCTGTAAAAAGCAGCGGTGTCCACCAGCCTCCAGAGCTACATGAAGTGGTGACGAACTTTAACATATGAACAGAAGTTTATGTTTCTTGATTTAAGGTCAGTAAACTATTTTACCTTTTCTTGCTAGATGTTCTAACAGATTCTTTCAAATCTCTGTTGGCAATAAATATCTGCAAAAGATTTCTGGAAGATAAGCACCAACTGCGAGATATCTACAAAGATAATGAGTCATTTCCTCACCATGATAAGATTAAGAAGACCTTCGTTCTTGTCAACAAAAGAGATATTGCCATGAATAAAAGCATCAGCAAGGCCTACGTCAGCTCGAGTTGCAACCTGTAACAGATTATCAATGTCACATAATTTGATCAAGCGTAAGGGTGAAAGAAAGTTTCAATTTACCTTCCAGTAAAACTGCATACTATGAACTCTAAGAGAAACTTTGAGAGAGCATTTCCCGTCTGTTCCTTGGAAGGTGAAAATTGTACCTCCTTCTTCCAACAAGCTGTGTATTGAAACATATGAAGTGATTGGAATAAAAGAAGTGTATTTTCTCAATACGATAAATGGTCTGCATCTCGCTACCATTAAATTACCAAAAACACTAATGTGATAAATTAAGAGATGATCTGAGCGCCGTTAGTGTGTGATTAAAGTAATATATACAAGGTGAAAACTCACCTTATGCATCCTGTTTGAATGAAACTTTTGAGAAATCTAGCAACGACAAGGCGTGCTCCAGTTTCAGGCCAGGTTGCTATCATATGCTTGGGATTTTCCATACTCCTTCTAAGTATGCCATCTGCAGCAATCACATGGTATTTATACATGGTATTAGATAAGATTAATAGATGTTAATTTTTTTCACAATTACACTTTTCTATTTTGTCACATATCGACAACGATGACACAAGAGTGACTATGATACCATCTATAACAGTTCATATTGGGTATACAAACTCCTCCTACATCGATGGAAAAGAAGAAAATGAACCTATTAAATAGGTTCAACCCAATCCATTAGTATGAGGTCTTTTGGGAGATGCCCAAAAACAAATCCGTGAGGGTTTGGCCCAAAGCGGACAATATCATACTAATGTCGGATTGGGGTGAGGGTACACGCGGTCCCTAATAGTCCAGCCCACTAGTAATATTGTCCATTTTGGGCCTAGGCCCACACGCTTTAAAAAGCATCACTGGTAGGTAGACCTTTGAGTTGATAGGCCTCTAGCTCAGCTTTTTCCTCCGAGAGGCCAGTGTAGGAGCAAGGGGAGCTTGGGCTCTTTGGTTGACTTGGTTGGTCACAACTTGTGCCAACAAGATGATGACATCTCAGTATTCGGCATAAGTGACCCCTTCCTCTTGGGAAACAGAAGGAACTTGACGGGAGCTCTTGGTAGAGGTATTATTCTTGACGGCATGATCTAGAAATGCAAAGAACAAGTTATTAGAAACTTGAAATCTTAGGATAAGTTCTAAGGCACGATATAGAATATGAAAGAAGTGAGTTATTTTCTAGACGCCTTACAGCCTTTTATTCGTAGTTACGGTGCGCTTCACAACTGTAAACAAGACTTTATTCAACATGGTATGTTGAAATTTCGAGGATAATTTTACAACCTAGTGCTCTGATACTATCTTTAATGACCCAATCATTAATGATATTGTTCCCTTTGGGCCTAGACTCGTAGCGGACAATAAGTAGTGGGTTAAGTCGTTAAAGATAGTATCAGAGTCACTTCTATGTCAGTTTTGTTGAAGTGAGTCAGAGTTCAACTGAGTTTAAGAAACTTTTGATAAGGTGGGGCAAACCTCAATACTGACTCTAGGAGAATCTCATACGGTGGGGGCAAACATCAGTGAGAACGACGCTGAGTCCATAGATGAGATGTATGTAATAACCTATCTTTAGATAGAAGTTCCACATCGACAAAACGCATGAGAGATATTGGGTATATAATTAAACATGTCTTACCTAGCTACTAGTGACATGTTTTAAAGATGGTAGCTTTGCCATTTTGGGGGACGATTTGCCTAAAGTTCTGGAGTCTCATATTTGTTAGGCTAAAAGTTCTAGAGTCCTATATTTTTAAGTCTATCAATAATTTAGGGATAAAACTAATTATTGATTAATTAATCCTTCTAACTAGACGTTAGGATAACAAATTAACAAGGCTTAGGACGGCTATAATCGGAACGTAATTAATTATTAGCATCATTTATTAAATACATTTATTTTTTGACAAGTAATTAGATACATTTATTTTGAGACTTTCTTTTTGCATCATTTAATTAAGAAATAATTTGCATCTGGCCAATTTATCAAATTAATGAGGAATAATTTAATAAATATAAATATAACGGGTTAAATTAAATTTTGTAACTACAATATTTTAAACATATTTAACATTTAAAATCGGGTACATTCATCTAAAATTGGAATTAGTCATTTTTTATATATTTTTCTCACATTCCATTAATTAATAATTGCATTAAATTTGATCTTTCCTAAGGAAACCGGAAGAAAATGAGATTTCTTTTACTATATATATTGTGTATTATTTTTTTAAGAAACACCATAGATATTTGTATTTTGGTAGTACTAAGAAATATATTATATACATATTACATAATTATTTGTACATTATATATGCATGTTTGTATATCATTTGTACAATATAAGTACTTGTTTAAACACATTTTATATAGTATTGATACATTACATATACACTGCATAACTATTTATATAATGTCGATACATTACATATACATAACATAACTATTTATACAAATATTGAAATATTACATATACTCTACATATTTATTTATAGATCATATGTACATATTCATACATCATTTCATATAATAATTATACATATTTATATACTATCTATACAACATTGATATATTACACATACACTATTTAACTGTTAATTATTAAAATAAAGTTAGTTAGTTATCCATGATCAAATAGTAGCTAGTAAAAATAAAAACAAATCGTGCCTAATAAAAAATAAAGTTATTTAATCGCGGATAATAGAGATGAATTAGAGCTAAATATCAAATTTAACTATATTTCATCTTATTACTTTTTTTGGATATATTTTTCATGAATAAATTCTGAGAAGATAAAATGTATATTAATTTTACTCCTATCTTGTGAGGATAATATTCTTAAAAAAAGGCATGTAAAAGGAAAAGTAAACAATTAATATAAGACAATATTATTAAATAGTTTCTCATTTAAAATGCATTGTTCATTCCAAGTTTGACTGTCCTTTATTTGTGTCTTATGCAAATTTTAATTAAGAATAATTTAGTCAAAATAACTAAAAAAGATTAGGAGTTAGTGAAATTATTAGTTATAAATAGCATGCATTACTATAAACTTGATTGTTCAACTCAACATTGCTCCAAGTTTAAAGATGGTAATACATCTTTTTATAACTTCTTTTATTTGATATTTGGTCAAGTTTAGAGTCGTTAAATGTATCATATTTTTTTATACTTTTTTTTTCGTAAGAAGTCAAACTTATGATTGTTTAACAATTTCTAATCAGATGATGAACAAATGAGCAACTGCTGGAAGGAGTGTTCAACAAAAAATTACCTTAGTTAGAGAGACATATAATAATATTCCGCTACTTGTTTAGTAAATGAAATCAAGATTTATGTTGTTAAAGAAGTAATAAACCATTTTTAATTAACCTCATTTTAATTACCATCTCATTGTAATAAAGAGAAATTATAGTATTTGTTTGGTCACGAGAATTATTTTTGTTCTTCTTCTTTTGGATTATTTTCTATTTTATTTGAAAACTAATATTTGATAAATAAAATGACAGTAATTTTGAATATTTATTCTTTAATTTTATATTTGTTTAAATAATTAAAATATATAGCCTAATTTGAATTTTTCTTAATGTTTAGTTTTGTAATTAATACTTATCAAACTTATTTTAGCATGAATTAGTATTTTAAAATTATGATCGTTTTTTACTATGACTTATTTATTTGTAAGATTTGTTTTATATAGTTTTATTAATTTTTTTAATTTAATATTTTAGTGTCATCACTCATATTATATATTATCTATTATTTTCTTAAGAAACACTTTAAATGGTTGTATTTTGATGATACTAAAGAAATATTTGAAGCACAAATTAATTCTATGTTTTTATAATATTTTACTATAAACCAGCCCCCTTTCCACCCCCACCCCCATCCCCAAAAAAAAAATCAAAAATTTGAGAAATCGAAATTGAAATATCTGAATTTTATTAATTTAATTTGATTTATATATTCAAAAATTCGACACAAATAATTTTGATATTTGAAAAATTTGAACAAATTCAATTTGTGTATACCCCTAATAAAGTGTATTATAATCTCTATGATGATCATAAAATATTTACCTGGACCATCCATCATATCGTCTTGAAGACAATTTAAAGCAAAAGAAGGTAATTGTCTTTATCAACAAGTTTAGGCTGTAATGAATTATGTATCTATTATACCTTCAGAAGGTACACTTAAGTTCACGTTAAGAGTTCGGTCGAACGCAATAATTTTTATTTAAATAATATATTTATATTAAAAAATTATTAAATATATATAAATGATAAGTTTAGAACTCAGTTATTAACACTTATAAAATTCAAAACTCGTAAAATAAAAATTCTGTTCAATTTATCTCTAGTTCATGCGCACGATGAAAATCTCACATTGAGGATAAAATGGTTTCAAAATTCTGATCACTTAAAGTACAACTTATAACTATATATTACAGAAGAAAGCCGAGCGAGATCAAATGGTAATAACTGAGTTCTAAACTTATTTATACATATTTAATAAAATATTTTTAATATAAATACATTATTTGAGCAAAAATTATTTTGAAATTTTATTTGAGTGACAAATTCCTAAAGTTACCCCAAATTTAATGAATGTATGCTACTAAAGAGGAAGTAGTTCAATATATTTTGTGAACATTAATTTTGGAATCCCTCTTTATTATCCACGTGGGCCACCTATATTACATAGTCTTCCTTTATATCAAAATCCTACTTATTTTTCCCACTAAGCTAATTTATAAATATCGATGTTGAGGCCGATTAGTGGAGCTGCCTATCTTTCAAAGCATTGAGATTTTCATCGAGCACATGAACTAGAGGTAAATTGAACAGAGTTTTAATTTTATGAGTTTTGAATTTTATAAGTGTTAATAACTGAGTTCTAAACTTACCATTTATATATATTTAATAATTTTTTAATATAAATATATTATTTAAATAAAAATTATTGCGTTCCATTGAACTCGTAATGTGAACTTAAGTGTACCTTCTGAAGGTATAATACATACATAATTTATTACAACCTAAACTTGTTGATAAAGACAATTACCTACTTTTGCTTTAAATAGTCTTCAAGACGATATGATGGATGGTCCAGGTAAATATTCTATGATCATCATAGAGATTATAATACACTTTATTAGGAGTATACACAAATTGAATTTGTTCGAATTTTTTAAACATTAAAATTATTTGTGTCGAATTTTTGAATTTATAAATCAAATTAATAAAATTTAGATTTTTCAACTTCAATTTCTCAAATCAAATCTCGAACCTGAACCCAACCCAAAAGCTGGCTTTCAAATCGGGACCTGACCCTCAACTTTTGACTCGAAACTCAATCCTGACCTCCGACTTAGGAACTGACTTCCGAATCAAGGTTTAGTTAAGTTTTTATAATTATTTTTAAAACGTCAAGCCTCTATCTCCAGAGGAAATCATAAAGTTTGTGTGTGTTATACCTTAAACTCATGGCACTTCACTTGGATATGTTGTATAATGTGAAAAGTTATAAATCTCTTATTAAAAAACATCAATATTACATGGTTGAAACAATTGGCTTATTAGAAACAGGACAAGCTAGGATCCACAACCACACAATTTTTTCATATTTCCATATAGATGAGAGATCTACTACTGAGGAACACGGAAGTAAAGTGGAACAGGATTGTAAGGTTCCGGAGAAGAGTCCCAAACAGAGAATGCGTTGTTGGAATTCATCCATTTTTTAGTCATTTCAGGGTAATGACAATCCAACACATCTTTCAAACTTTCAGTACTATTCACCCATTCCAATCCTTTTCTGGTATACGTCTCTTCATTGTAATCGCTAGTGAAAAATCTGTCTGCCTCTAGCCTCCTACCATTTTTTCAAAACAAACTTTATATTAGTAATTTCATTATATACTATGCATGAAAGTTGTTCAATTTTATTACCAACGTATACGTACCTTCCTGCCATTAAAAGGAATATGAAAAAACCAGTCTCAGACATGGCAAAGCCTTTGATCTTTTTCTCCGCCATGAGTCCCACTAACAGATCCAGTTCTTCCACATCATTACCATAGACTTCTTGAAGCATTCCAATGACTTCCTCATCATCGGTTAAGTCTCTCCAATTCGAAATGGGAATTTTTAGTATCCTCCTTCGAAATTCATTATACCTCGCGACACTTCTTTCCCTGTCCCTATAAACTGTCATCCAAACATCATAACAAATTGAAAAAAGTTAGTATAGGAATGTTCACCTCTCGTGTGATAGGCGATTTGGCATGAACTTACTTTCAAGAGCTGCAAGGTCAACATGATCTGTTCTGTCAGTTCCATCAACGTCTTGTGCAACAAGATCCCTCATCCACACCGGATAATTCTAAAGCTCGAGAGCTCCACATACTTGGTGGCCCATTGACACAATTTGCTTAACGAACCCTATTTCAGATAATTTCTCCGCTCCTTTACCCCCAATCAAATCTCCCATTGGGATCCTAACGCAATATGAGTTCAACGAGTTTAATTTAACACATACACAAAAATACAATATCGACTTTGAATATATACATGATGATGTCTTACTCGTTAGACAAGGGTAGAGACTTGTTTGGACCAGGTGTTGCATCGACATTTCTCACTTGAAGTGTATCAGGTAACAATTGATGCATTCGATAAACGCTCACAAATTCCTCAGTCAAAGAATAAGGCACTCCATGATTTTTAGGTTTCTTATTCCCACGAAACCACTCAACTCAAAACCCCATCCTAAGTGTCCGAATAGATCCTTAAACTTTTTCCCTAGCAGTCCATACCTGTCATACAAATTATATACTTGGTTAAAAAATAACCTCATTTTTGAAAATGCTACTAGTTTATAATATGAGTAACAACCAAGCAGTGCGCATTCCTGCTAGCAAGGTATCAGTTTTGAGAAGCTCGACAGTCCAATCTATTGTTGGAAGTTTGGCTCACTTCTAGAAGTCTACAATATGAAGCTTCCCCTTTCACACATGAATTGTTGGAAGTCAAGATTGGCACACTTCTAGAAGCCTACAATATGAAGCTT
>DF357453.1:144707-162342 GCA_000787875.1 Solanum virginianum | reverse complement strand
TTTTAAGAAATTGAGATCCAACAGCCTAGTACCTCCTAATCTTTTTTTTTCCTCATTGGATCGAGCTTCTAGACTTTTGAGAGGTAGCATGCTTGTACTTTTGCAGACTCTCAGGATTCCTTCACTTTATTTAGGTTCTATTTGAGGACTATGACATTTGAACTTATACTATTTTTTTTCATTCAGTTAACAATAGAGGCTTGTACATGTGACAACAATTTTAGGATAGTTTTAGATTTTAGTTTTTGTTTCCTATGCTTATACCTTACTACTTAGATTGTGTTATCACTTTAGTTTTCATATTTCTTTATTATTTATGATTTTAGATTGACTTGCCTCGGTGAGTTGATAATGATCATAGTAGGTTGTCCATGGATGCACCACCCATATTAAGGAAGATGAGAAGAAGTTAGCCAAAAAAGGTGCATAGATTTGCCTGTTTTGGGTTACAGCTGGTTGATCAGATAAAGTAGGTGTAATTGTGTAGAATGAAACCGAGTCCTTATTAGTTGTAAAAGTAAAGCAAAAGCAAGATCAAGGTCTCATTCTTTTCCAATTGAAAGAAGATGTCTAAAAGCAAAAAGTAGTAGTCTTTGCTAAAGTAGGAGATGGGGTGTTGAGGTACCAAGGCAAGTAATGCATCCTAAGGGTTGACAACCTATGAGATAGGATTTTGGCTGAGGCTTATAGCACCAGATACTCTATCCATTAGAGGTCGACCAAGATGTATCGAGATGTGCTGGAGAATTATTGGTGGAATGACATGAAATAGGTCATTACAAAGTTCGTGTCTAGGTGCCTAATTGTCAATAGGTTAAGGTGGAACATCAGAAATCATGTGGTGTGGCTCAAAATATAGATATTCTATAGTAGAAGTGGAAGACGATCAATATGGATTTTATAACCATGTTTCAATGGTCTCATAGACAATATAACTACAAGTTTGCTCACTTCTTATTGGTTAAGACAACTGACAATGCTGAGGCTATGCCAAATTATAGATCCGAGCAATCGTTAGATTGCATGGTATTCCACTATCCATTATCTCCAATAGAGGAGCCCCATTCACATCACAATTTTGGAAGTCTTTCCAAAAAGGGCTTTGCATAAAAGCGAATCTTAGCACAATCTTTCACCCCTAGATAGAAGAATAGGCAGAACGTATGACCCAAATACCTAGGACATGTTGAGGGCATATGGGTTAGACTTCAGAGGAAATTGGGACGACCATTTACTGCTTATTGAGTTTGCTTATAATAACAATTTTCATGCTAGCATACAAATGTGTCCATACGAGGCTCTTTATGGGAGGAGATGCAAGTCACCTATAAAGTGGTTTGAGATTAGTGAGGCTGGTTTAATAGGGCTAGATTTGATTCACTGGACTATGGAAAAGGTGAAAGTCATTCAAGGAACGTAGAAAACCACCCAAAGTTGTTAGAAGTCTTTCATAGATATTAGAAAAAGGGATTTAGAATTTGACGTTGGTGACTTGGTACACCAAAATGTTTCTCCAATGAAAGGTGTTATTTGATTCAGGAAGAAGGGCAAGCTTAGACCCTGATGCATTGGCCCTTATCAGATCATTATGAGGATTAGTAATTTTGCTTATGAGTTGGAGTTACCACTAGAATTGGCTGCAATCTATCCAGTATTTCATATTTTAAAATTGTTGGAGTTGAAGATAGCTTGTCTTATGAGGAGATTTCAGTCTAGATTCTTGATGCCAAGTTCTCATGATGAGGACCAAGGAGTTTGCTTTAGTTAAACTTTTATGGAGAAACCAGTATATTGAGGAAGCTACATGGGAAGTTGAAGAGGATGTGAAGGCTAAGTGCCCTTATTTATTTGTACCTTCCAATGATGAGATTGAAGGTAAAATTCCTTATCCCTATCCTTAAGTTACTGAGTATTGATATGCTGCCAAAATATGACACTTTTGATGCTTAAAATTTAGGATATTTTGTAAGTTCTCTGGCACATTTTGTTGGATTTGATGTGCATATATTCTATTTTTAAGAAATTGAGATCCAACATGTTTTTTGTTGAAGTACAACACTATAGACTAATTTTGAGGATATGCGAGCTAATTTATGAGCTGTAATATATAAAAGTGGAAACTACAAGCCTATAGTATAAGTCATAGATGTAATCACTGACCGTAGATTGAAGTTGTAGATGGAAGGATCAGATGTTACAACATTTTAGCTAAGCTTCTACGAAACCTCAGACCATGACTCATACTTAGTTTGAAGGATTGTAGAATGTTGATTTATAGATTGATGATAGTGTCTGCAAGAAGAAATCACAATTCAAGACCACGAGCCCATAAACCAGTTTACGATCCGTAAATGGGCTCAAGAAAGTTTCCGAATTCAGTTTTCCTATTTTGTTTTGAACTAGGCTTTTGATGTCTATATATAGGTTTTTAGGGTTTTTCATTAGATGTTTTGCCATATTTTTTTTAGTTTAGATTTAGTTTAATATTGTGAAACAATAGTTTTTGTTATTTATAATTTTTGGTGATTCTGGAGTTGGAATTCCATTTGAAGCTTCTAGGTTTTCGTCTAATCTAATTGTAAGTTTATGATTATGTTATCAACATCAATCACCAAACATCATCTTATGAATATAACTAGCTATACTCACAACTAGGGTTGCAGTAATCATGAAGAATTAACAAAGTAAAATCTAATAATTGGTAATCCTAGGATAATGTGCATACATGTATTATTTATCTCTTCATTTTGATTGTTTTTTAATGGAGGCCTTTGTAAGAACTCGTCTTATTCATACTTGTTGAAATAACAGGGTAACAAATGAGAAAAAGGATAAATAATAGAAATTTTCATGTGATTACACTCATCTAGTTAGCCTGAAAAGACTGACAGATGGCTAAATTTGGGACCATAGTAAGGGTTAGTAATTCATACACCCATAGACAAATCAAGTTGCTTGGTGAAATTCATCTATTTGTCGGACCAAGAACTCAGGTAGACATAACTTACTAGTTCTACATATTACACATTTGAAAAGTTACTATTATAAGGTTATACTATGTTATGAATTCATAAGGAACACAACACCTTAGTTGCATACTTTGTCACGACCTGGACCTAGGGCCTAGGAATGGCACGGCGAATGGAAACCCGAGAGTCCCCAAACAAGCCTTAAAGTACCAAAACTCACATCATCGGTCTAGAAGTGCATTTCAAAGTAAACACATAGTTCTAAAGGACGAGAAAATAGGATTCACACTATAAGGATAATTCGGGACTTAGGATCTTCCACATCATATCATGAATCAAGTCATAGAACACATAGCCAACTCATAACAATATTCCATAGATCACCAAAACCATAACATAATTCCTAACCATAAGACTTAGCATAAAACGAAAAGCATACACAAGATTCCAATAACGCCTCTACATAAGATAGGTTGGGGGCTAAGATATACCTCAAGCTTACCCTTAAAGTAAATAAAGTAGAAAAGAACAACATAGGTAGAAGAGATGGTGGTTGTCCTCGGAAGATAGGACTTACCACAACAAGTATAACTTGAAAACCAAGCTAGGCATCATATGATGGATGAATAGGCACCTCAGTCCCTACATGGTGAAATCATGTAGGCAAGAGTATGTGTTAGTACATTTCAATGTACTATGTATACGGGGTGCAATGCATATAACTTACCAAAACTTGCATACGATGCTAGATGGCAAGGACACATAATAGAGAAAGAGATTTATAGCAAGGAATGTAATACAACGAGATGTTATAAAACTCATGATGCATGAAATTCAAATGATGTTCATATATATATTGGGGATGTGACCATAACCGACATGAGCAAGACCAAGTGAGATATTACTTGGAATCCCAATGAAATCCCCTAATCGGTAAAGAAGTGGTCTACTTGCCAAAGGTAAACCATACTCTACCTTATAGAAACACATCCCATTTTGTATGAAGCAACCTTCCTTATGGAAACATATCTCATTTCGGATAGGATTTCCACATATAGCATATCATGTCACATTATACTTTATCTTATGGGAACCTATCCCATTTCGGATGAAGCAACCTTTCTTATGGGAATATATCCTATTTCGGATAGGATTTCACATAACTTATTTTAGGCACATAGTTCTAGGAAATGGAGCACTCCCTCAATCCATCGGTGCCAATCGTCATCCAATAAGAATACTCATAATATACATATACATGCTTTCAAGAGGAGTAAGTCTCATCAAAACCTTTCAATGCATTCTTAGGCCTAAAGTCCAAATATTATTCATAATAATTTGTGTTTAGGTTCAAATGCCAAATCTTAATCATAATTTATAAGACTCGTGCATAGGAATAACTCATTGATACATATATAATGGTGCAAGCACCCGTAATGCTCCAAGAGCCATAATCATAGACATGTATGTGATCATATTCTTGTCATAATCAATATCTTATCAAAATTATATCATAGAACATAATTGGGCTTAACCCACTTCATAATTTCCATAAAAATCTCATATCACAAATGCAAATGCCATGAATGATGTAAGAAAAGCATGAGTAATTAAGATTCAATAAGAATTCAACAATAAAATATGAAATTCAAGTGAAAACACAATCAAAACCACATTTAAAATCATAATATAACCACCAATGCATAAACAAGTCTTAAAAAGGGACATGCATAATCATAATTTCAAAAACTCAATGTAAATCATCATAATAGGGCTTAAAATAACTTAAAATCATCAAATATGTACAACTCATACATCTATTTAACTTAAAAAATCCAAATAATAAAACCCATATTCAAAAAGAGCTTAAATTCATAAAATTCGATTGAAAAGAATTGGGTTGCCTTGATTTGTGAAACGCCCCAAAAAGTGCCCAAAAATGTGCCTAAAAAATATTCATAATCATAATTTCCATATCTATCAAAATCCGTGCGTGATATCAAAAATTCAACTTTATATTCATGATCAGGGGGCAAAATTGAGTGGTAAATGGGTATAACCCTAATTTTAGAGCAATCGTAGCCAAATTTCATTTTCCAAAAATTTCACTTTCCAATGAGGGTATGCTTTCTCTCCGCGATGTGGAGCCATTGCGGAGTATTACATTTTATTGCCAATTTTTTTAATCTCGGCCTAAGGCCTTGGGATATTGGGCCTAATCCTTCCTATGCATAAAAACACTTATACTTAGTCATTTTCAACCTTATGTCATTCAAGACGTTCTTCAAAACCCTCCCTAACACTTAGCTAATATTTCACTCAAATTCAAGTGTACCAATCTCATTTCGGACCTAAAGATTTTATTCAAGCTTCAAATTCTCAATCACATCTTCATCAAAGAAACCTCCAAAGTTGAGGTATGTGGGTTTTAACCATTGGGTACTTTCACCCATGGTGCCCAACCTTTATTTTTACATAAATTACATGTTTCTAAGTTGATTTACATATGAGTCGTACTTATTATGAATTTAGTTATAAACTATGTTGGAGTTTCATAAAATTGTGACTATTTAAACATATTTTGAGCTATGAATCTAGGATCCATTATGTGATTTGATGAGGGATTTTGATGTATTTTGTATAAGGTTTTACTAAGTGTTGGTGAGTGGTTTTACATTGATTATTCTCACATGATTTTACTCTTGAATTGCATAATTTTGTACTACTATTACACACCCGCTAAGTGTTTGATAAAATATCCGGTTATAGATTCTTGAGTTGTTGAAGGTCTAACACATAGCTTATGAGTTAAGAGACTTTCTGATGATGGACGAAATGTATATATGTATTGATTCCATGAATAGTAACTATAGTATTGTAAGTTGACCACGCCTCGTTCAGGGGGTGGTAGGCTTGAACAACTATGTTGGAGGGTTTGTACCTCAATCGCTTCGCTCGGGGGTGGTAGGCCTGAACAAACATATTATGGGGTTTGTATCTCAATTGCCTCGCTCGGAGGGTGGTAGGCCCGTGCAACCATGTTGGGGGGTTTGTACCTCAATCGCCTCGCTCGGGGGTTGTAGGCCCGAACAACCATGTTGTGGGATTTGTACCTTAATCGCCTTACTTGGGGTATGGTAGGCATAAACAACTATGTTGGGGGGGTTTGTACCTTAATCACCTCGCTCAGGGGATGGTATGCCCGTGCAACCATATTGGGGAGTTTGTACCTCAATCACCTCGCTCGGGGGGTGGTAGGCCCATGTAACCATGTTGGGAGGCCTCAATCGCCTCGCTTGGGGGGTGGTAACCCTGTGCAACCATGTTGGGGGGTTTGTACCTCAATCGCCTCACCAAGGGGGTGGTAGGCCTTGGTCTCTATTATGATGGTCTCTTCCTACACATGTAATATATTCTATATAAGAATGTTTTATTTTAAGCATTATTCATGCATGCCATATTGTTACTATGCTTACCCATTGCCTATATGTACGCATTTTGCTTATGTTGCTAATCTCTTGTTGCATTACATCCTACATACTTATTACATTCAAACGTACTAACACATAATCTATGCCTACATGATGGTACCATGTAGGAAGTGGAACTCCACTTGGTCATCCTTCTTCTCCTCCACATGGCTAGTACCATCTCTTGAAGCAAGCTTGGTGAGTCCTCTACTCCGAGGACAATAGTTATTGATCCTATGGTATGTAAAGACTCTTTTATTTATTAGATGCTTATGACTATGAGGGTGAGCCCGTAAACTTGTCTTGGCCCATGCCCAATCTATGTTAGAGATGTTGTTGGACAAGTCAAGTATTAATGCTTTGAGCTTTGACTTCTTTGATGATTTATGCTATGAAAAACTTCCCTTAGTCCCTTTATCCTTATTTATATTCTCTTATTGTTGTTTAATTGCTTCTGTGACCAAGGATGTGTAAATGATATGCTAAGAGGCTTGTTTGGGGTCCCTTTAGGTCCCCATTCGCCGTGTCACATTTAGGCCCTAGGCTTGGGTCGTGACAAACTTCATATTAGACACTTGGTTGTTCATGGTCCTCGACATCCAACACACCATGTTGATTAGAGTCTTATTCATGGTTGTGAAGTGCACCACAACTATGAGTAAGACGTTATGAGGTGTTTTAGGAAATATTTCCCTTTTTCTTGATCCATGTTGTGCTATTGAAGTTAAGGTAAGGCTTTTCTCTAATGAATGTTCTTTGCTATGCTAGATCATGCCTATCTAAGAGGAATAAAAGCTCGTACACCCGAAGAACAACCGACTCATAAAGAGTTTTAGGATGCTATTATTGTGCTAGCTCAAGCTATGACTAATCAAATCAACCAAGGGTCCCAAGCCCCTTATGCTCCTACTCCAGCATCTAGGGTAAGGGATTTCATGAGGATGAACCCACCGGAGTTTCATAGGTCTAAAGTGGATGAGGACCCTTAAGAATTCATTGATGAGGTGTACAAAGTGTTATCTATCATGGGTGTTAGATTGGAGGAGAAAGTGGAGTGGGCGACCTACCAACTCAAAAAGGTGGCCCAAATATTATTTACTCAATGGAAGGAGGAGAAGGGGAACAACAATGTGATCCTATGGGAGGAGTTTAAGGCAGCATTTCTCAACCGATTCTTTTCTCTTGAGCTTAAGGAGGCCAAAATGATGGAGTTAATGAATTTAAAGCAAGGATCTATGAATGTGAGGGAGTATACCCTCAAGTTCAACTGCTCCACAATTTGTTGCCGACCCAAGGTCTAGAATGAATAAGTTTGTGATGGGTGTGTCCAACTTGGTAAATGAAGAATATCGTGCCGACATGTTGATTGGTGATATCGACTTATCCCCCCCCATTACTTATGCTGAACAATTGGAATGGGATAAGATTAGAAAAAGGAGGAGTAGTGAGGCCAAAAGGTCACGTTTTGATGGTAAATTCCAAAGTCCCAAAGGTGGCCAATTTAATCAAGGCCAATGGTCTTCTTATGCTTCTAATAGAAGGTTTTCCAATGACAACCCAAGGGTCCAAGATGATGGTAAGGTTGTGCCTAATGCTATGTGTCCAAAATATGGTAAGGGTCATAGTGGCCCATGCTTGAGGGATACTAAAACTTGTTATAGTTGTGCAAAAGTGGGGCATAAGGTGATGGATTGCCCTCGTAACTAGAATAAGGGTAGAGATGATCATCCACAAGGACGAGGTACAAATGCGGTTCCTTTGGGAAGGGGAGATCAACAAAATGGTGCTCCAAGGCAAAATCAATTTTATGCTCTTCAAGGAAGGCAAGGGGTAGATGAGGTGCCTGATATAGTCACCAGTATATTAAAAGTCTTTGATTTTGATGTGTATGCATTGATAGGCCCGGGTGCCGCTCTTTCTGTTGTTACTCCTTTTGTTGTGAAAAAGTTTCATGTTGACCCCGAGTTGTTGTGTGAGCCATATAGGTGTCTACTCCCGTTGGTGTATCTATTATTACTAGAAGAGTCTATAAAAATTGTCCCATTTGTATTTTGAAAAAATATTATAATTTTGTTGAGCTAGATATGGTGAATTTTGATGTCATTCTTGGGATGGATTGGTTGCATGCATAATGTGCTTCTTTTGATTGTAGAACCCGTAGGGTCAAATTCCAATTCCTAAATAAACCCATTCTTTAGTGGGAGAGTCCTGATGTAGTGGTCAAGGGTAGATTCATTTCTTGTATTAAAGCCCATAAGTTGATTTCTAAGGGGTGTCTCTATCACCTTGTTAGGGTTAGGGATGTTAAGTCCAAGGTCCCTTCTATAGAGTCGGTTTCGGTGCTTAATGAGTTCTTTGATGTCTTCCCTAATAATCTTCTCGGTGTTTCTTCTGAAAGGGAAATAGACTTTGGTATAAACCTCCTTCCCGATACTCAACCTATTTCTATTCCCTCTTACCGTATGGCCTTGGTGGAGTTAAAGGAGTTGAAGGAGCAATTGAAGGATTTGTTGGAGAAGGATTTTATTAGGCCTAGCCAATCACCTTGGGGTGCACCGGTGCTATTTGTAAAGAAGAAGGATGGGTCCCTTAGAATGTGCATTGATTACCGATAACTTAATAGAGTCACCATCAAGATTAAGTACCCTTTACCAAGGATTAATGGTCTTTTTGACCAACTTCAAAGAGCTGGTCACTTCTCTAAGATTGATCTTCGGTCCGGGTATCACCAAGTGATGGTGAGGGAGTGTGACATTCCCAAGACGGTCTTCCAAACTAGGTATAGACACTATGAATTAGTAGTTATGTCTTTTGGGTTGACCAATGCACCAACTATCTTCATAGATCTTATGAATAGGGTTTTCAAACCCTATCTTGATTTGTTTATGGTGGTATTTATTAATGATATCTTGATCTCTTCCCATAGTGAGGAGGAGCATGTGGCTCACTTGAGGGTGGTACTACAAATCTTGAGGGAGGAGAAGTTGTATGCCAAATATGAAAAATGTGAGTTTTGATTGAAAGATATTGCTTTGCTAGGTCATGTGGTGTCGGGTGATGGTATAAAGGTGGATCCTAAGAAGTTTAGGTCATGTGGTGTCGGGGAGTGGTATTGAGGTGGATCCTAAAAAGATGGAAGTGAGTAGAAATTGGCCTAGACCTTGACTCCATAGGATATTAAAAGCTTCTTGGGCTTAGCAGGTTATTACTAGAGGTTTGTGAATGGGTTCTCTTCTATTGCTTCTCCAATGACTAAGTTGACTCAAAAGAAGGCTAAATTTGTATGGACCAATGAGTGTGAAAAAAGTTCCCAAACCTTGAAAGATGAGCTTATCTCCGCTCCTATCTTGTCTCTACCGGAGGGGTTGGAAGGGTTTATTGTGTATTGTGATGCCTCACGAATTGGTTTGGCTTGTGTTTTGATATAAGATGGTAAAGTGATAGCTTATGCTTCTTGACAACTTAAGGTGCATGAAAATAATTATCCTACCCATGATCTTGAGTTGGCCGCCGTGGTATTTGCTTTGAAAATTTGACATCATTACTTGTATGGGGTGCATGTTGATGTGTACACCGATCATAAGAGTCTCAAATATGTGTTCACCCAAAAGGATCTCAACTTAAGGCAGTAAAGGTGGTTAGAGCTTCTTAAATATTATGATATGAGTGTGCATTATCACCCTAGTAAGGCTAACGTGTTGGCCGATGCTTTGAATAGAGTGTCTATGGGTAGCCTAGCTCATGTTGATGATGGTGGCAAAGAGGTGGCTTGAGAGGTCCATTGGTTGGCTAGGTTGGGAGTTAGGTTGGAGGAGGTTGATAATGGTGGAGTTGTGGTGGTTGATGGTTCAAAATCTTCATTGATTGAGGAGGTGAAAAGTAAGATCTTGACCCCGCTTTGTTAGAATTGAAGGCCTTGGTGAGAGATGGCAAGGTGGAGGTTTTCTCCCAAGGGGGAGATGATGCCCTTAGGTACCAAGGTAAGTTGTGTGTTCCTAGTGTGGATGACTTGAAAAAGAAAATTCTTGATGAGGCTCATAATTCTTCCTACTCTATTGACCCCGGTTCTACAAAATATATAGAGACTTGAGGGAAGTATTTTGGTGGGGTGGTATGAAGAAAGACATTGCTAAGTTTTTGTTTGGTTGCCATAATTGCCAACAAGTGAAAGCTGAGTATCAAAGGCCGGGTGTCCTAGCTAAAGATATAGAGATTCCTACTTAGAAGTGGGAGGAAATCAACATGGATTTTGTGGTTAGGTTGCCTAAGACTAGAAAGGGTTTTTATTCTATTTGGGTTGTGGGAGGAAATCCACATGGTCATGCACATGGACCGTACAAGGGTACAAGACATGATTCCACACTTAAAATTTAATTTTGGGAAGAAATTTTATGATGGAACATCCACACGGTACGTGGGAAGCGACATGGCCCATATGGGTGTCCGTGTGGCTTGCCTTAGAGAAATGGTGACAACACAGCACATGAGGGCTTTACGAAAATAGGCATAACTTCTTCATCCGAACTCTAAATGAGGTAAAATCAAGTGCGTTGGAAAGCTAATTCAAAGATATTTAATTAGATATGTCGTGGTCCATACAGTTCATTTTTTGCTAAGAGATATGACCCTTTAAATTTGACCCTTCTATCAGTACTTGAAAAAAACATAGCCAATAGAATTCGTTTGGACTTGGCTTGATATAGGAGAACCATGATAGACTTAAACAACATGAATAAGCTTGAATAGAGGGATTGAAAGTGAACTTAGGGGTCGTTTGGTGTGGTGGATAAAGAAATTTAATCCCGGGATAATTTTTAAGTGACCCTCAATTCATTGTTTGGTTGAACAAGTTGGGATAACTTATCTCAGGATTAACAATTAGTGATGGGATAAGTTATCCCCCCGTTGTGGGTGGAATAATAAACCTAGGATAAGTTATCTTGGGATTAAGTATGTAAAAATACAAAAATACCCCCATGTATCAATTAAAATATAGATAACTTTAAAATTTAATAATAATTTTTTACTTTAACAAACTTAAATTAAAATTTTAGTTTTAAGATAAATAAGATGCATAGAAGTTTTATTTCTAAGCTAAATGAGATGAACATTTTATTTAAAGCTAAATAAAATGGACATTTTATTTTTAAGTTGAATAAGATTAAGGTTTAATTATAAAACACATGACATAATCATGAAAAATGCATACACAAAATTATTTATGTTAAATAAGATGAAAATTTTATTTTAAGAATGAATAGCTAGAGGTTGCAAAGAGAATATTAAAAAAAAAATAAGATAAGAATATTTTTGTAAACAAACAATTTATTCTTAGAAATTATGCAATGATTATGAATATGACAAATCAAAAAAGTAATAAAAACTACTCTCACCATAAATAATCCCATCATAACTTATCTCAGCATAACTTATCCCAATATAACTAATCTCGTCATAATTTGTATCCAAACCAAACGACCCCTTAGATTGATATTGGAAGTTCCATGGAAAACCCCCGGTTAGAGTTTGAAAAGAGGATTCGAAAGGCGTTTGAGCAAGTGAATGAGAAGCTAAGTGTTTAAATAAGATGAATAGTAATGAAGTAGTTTAAACTGATTTAGGGGTTGCATACAGGGGTCACACAGCCCGTGGAGGCTTCCATAAGGTGTCGCCTTGGTCCAAAACTTTTCGAAATCAAATCCCAAGCATCACTAAAGCTATATAAAAATCTGGGTCGTTACATACTTTCATTGATTTTCCAACAATTGCATGCAAATTGATTATAGAATAGGCTTTTTACTTATTATTTTTATTTAATTACAAATCCCTCCTTCTTGGAAAACAAGTTTATTAATAGCTCGAATTCATGTCAATTAAACTAAGTCTGAACCATATTCCTTGTAAGATCAACACTAACCTTGGTTAAGTTCTACATTTGAACGATCGCTTTATACTTTTTTCGGGAGGTGTAATTTGAGTGTATCAAAAAATGACGCTGTTGCCAGAGAATATGGTTTAGATATTTTCTTTAGTATTTATTTTTACTTATAGCCATAACTTTATTTTTTAGTTGTTATTATTCGATTTTTCTTATTTTTTCACAATTATTAATATGATGTTGTCTATTGAAAAAATATTGAATAGTTAGACTATTTGAATGATACGAGTGGTAGATAAATTTTTGGATGGCAACGTGTACTTGTTAGAAACGTCAGAAGATCTCGAAGTAGATAAATATATGTTCATTCTACAAGTTCATCAGTTTGGGTTGGATATTCACATTTTAAGTACTGAGTTGAGTATAAAGGTTGATACATTTGACACCCAACAAGTTAGTTATGAATTGCATAAGAAAAAATGCCTATAAACCAACTTGAAAATCTAAAACCAGAGGGCCAACTACTTGATCATACTGTTATTGATGTTGTCACTATTGAGAAAGTACACAAGTGTTATGTGAGAAAGCAGATAATATTAATTTTAAAAACTCTAGTGTGTGTAGATATGAGGATGTAAATAATAATACAATTCATGAATTAGGATGTATTGAACCTCATTCCAATCATTTTTCTACATTATATTTAGATGATGATATATTAATCGAATCATCTGAACATATGGGAGAATATAAGGAGGTGAAAAAATATGTCTATATTCTTGAATTTGTTGGGGCAAAGTCAAACAATTACATTCCTCATTTAAAGGACAAAAAGTACAACATGTGATCTCTATTGTTTGGTTTCTTTATTTTTTTATACCACCACGGTTCGAGCATAATAGAAAATTGAAAAAGAAGTTAGAGGTACAATTCATAAGTTTAAAGTGGAAGGAAAAGCGGGAGAAAATTTAACTAGTAGTGTAACTTCTTGTTTTCTTATTTTTTTTATCTTTTTATTTTATTTGTTATTTTAATTTCTCAAATTTAGGAGAAGTCTAAGTACCTAATTTGAAGCTAAGGAACACAATTTGTGCTTAAGTATGGGGTGCGCAAGATCCCTGACGAATATTGAAGAAACATGTTGCTAGCAAGATCCTAAAGGGTACCAGAGAATATTTCTTACCCTTTTGCTTCATCTCTTTTCTATAAATTGCTTTGGGGACAAAGCATGATTTTAAGTGTGGGATGGAATATCTTCCAATATTTTTAAGAGTGATGTATGCTATAGGATTTTATTTACTTATTTATTTTTAATAAAAAAATTTAAAAATACAAAATAATTTTTTTTTTTAAAAGTAAAATAATTATTTATAGTTCTTGGACTTTTAGTTTTATATTAGAGAATACTTCTCTCATCCCTTGATTCTTTTTGGGTTCTTTTCCGAGGGGGAGCCCATTGAACCGAAAAATATTTTTGGAGTAAGTTTTATTTTATCTTTGTGAGAAAAGAAAAAATCTTTTAGCTTGGTTGATACAAATAATTCAGGCACGATTTGCTTAGTATTTTTCTGTGAATGTTTGAACATAAAATAAAAATAGACTTTTTATTGCCTAGGCTCATAATTGTGACTCTATATATAATTTATTTATATTATAAGTTTGTTATGACTCTGTCTATCTTAGAAGTAAAATTGATCTTCTTGATTGATACTTGTGTCATATGTGGTGAGGTTATTTGCAAATATTTCATGTTTTGCATATTAGTCTGGAACTTGCCTTGCATATTATTGAAGCGAAATGAAAAGTATTGCTTTATTTAGAAGATAACAATAGGCTTTCTTTGATTGTTTGGTGAATTTTAGCTTTTTTCAGATATTATATCACTAGTAACCCTCTTGAGCCTTAAACAGACCTTTTCATTGTATTACCCAAATTCACCTTCTCCACTGTTTTAACTGATATGACACTTTGAACCCAAGATATACCAACCAAATTAAAAGAATTCACCAAGCTTACATGCACACATTCTTAATAGGAAAAACACTAAATTTGAGGGTGACTACCATAAGTGGCCGTGATTCATCATTGAATATTGTGCACCTTAACTTAAGCAAAATGCCTAAGTTGGTGTGGCTACTATAAAGGAAAGTGAAAACAATGGGATATGAAAATAAAAAAAAGAAAAAAATGATGATTGACATATTCTTGATATGATGAAAATTACTTTTGAAAATAATAAAAGAGAGGGTTGAAACAAAAAAGTGAAAAAAATGAGTGATGAAGTTAACAAAAGGAGATGTGCAAAGTGCCTAGGGAAGTTTAAGTCACTATTATATAATTTTTTATCCGTACCTTAGCCAATATTATAACTCATTAAAGTTCTAATTGAAGAAGAGATAGTCAAGCTACCACTTAGCGAGCGATACACCCAACATACCAAATCTCTGGATAACACCGTCAGAATGCTAGTTCAACAACTACGATTGTAACCAATGCCTGAAAATGGTAGAATTAAGCTCAAAAGTCCTAAAAATCAATCATATAAGGCTAGAGCAAGTACTCATCATCAAGATAACTCCCATAACTATCAAAAATCTGTAATTTTTCCATGATAAATCGACCATGCACACTCTCAATAAGATTCATCATAACTCTGTCAATGATACCAAAAGGCCAATACTAACAAGATATCTTGGCCCTGCCAATTCTACTCATGCCGCTAAAATCTTTGTTAGTATGAAAATTCCTCAAAATCGTGATCCTTATTATCTGAAATTCTAACTTAGGCCCTCTCTGTTTTCAACAAAATACTAATATCTATCTCAAACCATTCCCGTACATCTCAAATTAGAAACTAGCCATATCTAAGGTCAATAATCCTAACTCCAAATCTGATAGTGCTTTTCCCACGAGCTACAACTATTAGATTAAGTACAAATCTCAAACACATGCAAACCATTCATAACTATTAGATTAAGTACAAATCTCAAACACATGCAAACCATTCATATGCTACGCTTCAACTTCTATTCAAACACTCATGCTGTCATGCCAACTCGAGGTAATCATTGATCACTCCATGAGTTTCACGTACCATAAATGTATAATCTATATTCATTGCCAAGCATTCATGTAGTTTATCATAATAGCCTGCGTGACTTTTAATCAGTAAAATAGTATCCACTCGCTTCAAAATGCTCAATATCAATGTAAATTCATAATTTCCTTTGGTGGTGCTCCCACAAGTCTCCTATCCGGATTGAATAATCCAAGGCAACTTAAAATGCAAAATCTCTTATATGTCACTTCTTGTCACCCAACTCAAAACCAAATGTACAGAAGAGTAGTTGATAACCACTCACAAATTCATGCTAAATCTGTGCACCTTGCACTGCCACATCTAAGCTTAAGGTGAGAATCTATACTCATAATCAAACCCTAATGTCTAAACCATATGATGCCCATCTTTCTTGTCCTTTTTCTGTGCCTAACGATCGTTGTCCTTCCTAGTCCAAAATTTGGTGGCAGATTAATTTGCGCGTAAACTCATTTTTCAAATGAACACTTCACTAAGCTTCTTCACCATCATCAATAATATACCTCTGATCAATTTTCAAGCATAAGTCTCTTCCAAATGCTCAATAATCCATAAGGTGAACTGTCCTCATTATCTGATCAATCCATACCTTGATAAATCTTATTACCATGAATACTCATGACCTGAATCCTGATCGACACACTGTAAACCAATCTATCTTTCAACCAGCATAAACCCACACCTTGAAGATTCTTGGAATTTTTATACACTAGTTTCATCGTGAACCAATTTTTTTATTGATCTCACCATACATTTCATTATAGATTCAAGTTGTATCGATTACAAAACTCAAAACCACAATAGAACGTATTCTCTTACTTGTGTCAAACACTTGTAGATTTTCTTCTTAAATCTTGCTCAACAATTTTTAGTCCATATAGCACACCCATGATCCGACTACTATAATTTGAATAATATAAACAAGGCCCCATCACCCTACAAAACTTATCTTATAACTGATATGACACTTTGAACCCAAGATATACCAACCAAATTAAAAGAATTCACCAAGCTTACATGCACACATTCTTAATTTCCTTCACATAAGTAATCTCGAGAAACCTTTTTTGTCCTTAAGCTTATTACTTTGATAGCAATTCATTCATTCTAACTTATAACAAAATCATTAGTCCCCAAACAGAACTTTGAAAGAAGATTCATACTCACGCACAAGGATACTATACCAAGATCCACCGGTACTATCTCTCTTATAACAAAAACTTATAACAATTGCTTATTTCAAGTGCCTGTAGTAACAACCAGTGAAGTTCTCCAATGTGACTATAGCATTGAACCTTAATACCTTGGTAGGCAAAACAACTAATGAACCTAGTAGTTAGTATTTGCACTTAGAAATTGATGTCTCTATTCTCATATATTACCAATACCACATTAGGAGACCTACTGCATCCACCACTAGAACTCATCAAATCCACCAAGAAGATTCATATCCAAATAGTCAACACCTTTTTCTCCATTAAATAACTGCAAGTTTACCAAATTAGCCTAACCTTTAACAAAACAATGTGCATCCTTTCGCAAACGAATCGATAACAACAACTACACAATCTATAACCTAACCAAGCAAACTCATATATCGCCATAGTAATCATATCATAACCCTTCCTGGTATACACCTATTTTATGGAGTCATGGTAGAGATTCTTATCTCAAGTGTCACCGCACCATCCCCGATCTATGCTAAGAAGCCTCAGGAACCAGAACCCTATAGAGATAGTCCAAAGTGCCAAATAATTTTCCTAAACTTGACAACTTTCATGGTTGGTCTAGTCAGATCCAAATCCACCAATACATTTTGCCTTTGAATAGTTATAGATTCTGGTCTACCCTGATAACCCTAGGTGCCTATATCTGGATACTCTCTACCTCTATGCAGATGACTACTAATCGAACCTGACAACGAAACCCCCTGGCACCACCCTAACTAGTATTTACCCTTAATCATCCTAGCATAATCAGCACCACTCTAAAATGAACCATCTAATCCATAAGCAAGGTTGTGACATTCGAAAGGTACCCAATAAATCCTCTTACCAACTGGATGACCCTTCGTATGCAATTGGAACACTCAGCATAACATACATGACAATTCATGAAAATGAACTAAAAGATGTTAGAATTTTCGTTTCTTTTAAACTAATTTCCAGAAAGTTCATTCAATTTTAGAGATTTCCAAGACCGAAAACTTGAAGCTTCGAAT
>DF357453.1:126012-144697 GCA_000787875.1 Solanum virginianum | reverse complement strand
GAAAACTTGAAGCTTCGAATCTTGGATGGCTCATATTCAAAGATACTCGTGGTGGTGAAAGCTCTCCTCTAGGCCTGTCCCTCTCAGTTCAAAAAAATTTCCATTTTCTATTTCATGTTCTCGTTTTTTGGCTGATGGTTGTTCTGCATTCTTTTACAGTATTGTTGTGACACGATTTTGTTTTAAAACACCATTTTGTTGCATCTGTTGTCGTTTGAATCCTTACGTGCGACTGTGATTATTTCATGCTTGTGTATTTGAGGGTCTCCACAGTGTACTCATCATTTAAGTTTTACCTGAAATCTTTACTTTATTCCAGATTAGTCAAATGTTGATTATTGTGGCTTATGTGCTTTAACTTCATTTAAAACTGATGTTGTTTGCTTTACGTTGTTATTCTGTTTATGTACCCATTTGTTTCATCTTGGTTTCAGTTTATCATTTGCTTGGTGATTATTGTGTCGAAGTGAGATGTTACTGTGTTTTATGAACCTGTTGAGGTCTTCTTTGTCACTGTTTTCTGTCTTTATTGTTTGAAAATTCCCTTCTGTCCCCACATCCCTACTTCAGTCTACTGTTTTCAAGCTTCAATGTCTTGGGTTGTCGTTTGATTCATTTTAGTCTCCTTCTAGTCATGCTTGCATTTAATGAACTGTCTATGTAACTTGGTATCAAACTTTGGCATTGGTGGTTTCTTTACTGATTCTGAGATATCATTATGTGGTGTTTTAGTCAGCCTTTAAACAATTTATTAGAGTTACTGGTAAACACTATTTCAATTGACAAAACTTTCTCAAATACCCAATCTTTAGTTTATTCTTGGTTTCGATTTGCTTATTAGTTTTAAGGTTTTAGTATGTTACAACTTACGTTTGGGTGTTAATTTCATGGCTTTAAGTCTTGCTTTATGGATATAGCTTGTGTAGTACATTGTTTAGCTGTGTAACTTCATGTTTACTGCTGGAAATCTTCATTTTGAATGTGCACTTTGAGTTTCTACACATGGAACTGTTAATTTGTCCCTTGCTCTCACGCTAATTCATGTTAGCATTTTGATTTTAATGTGTGAATTTGCAGACTTTTCTCATTCTAAATTCTGACTATTGTGTCAATGTATTTCTCTTTTAGTTTCTATCTCTATTAAGTGGAAATGTCTTTCAAATATTTTATCATATCTCATGTCTTGATGGTTGCTTCCTATCAGCTTTGTCCCTTTCCTCACTGGTCTATTAATTGTGTTTTCCTCATTCTCTTGTCTAGATTGTTTGAAGTATAAATTATTTTTTTTCTTTTTTGTTGTAGCATGATTCTGCTTTGAGTCCATTATGGACCTATCTCTTTCTCTTCCATCGGGTCATGGAGGCCCAAATTCTTTCTTAGTGGAGTCTATCCTATGCATTCCTCGAATTTCTGTGAGAAAGGAAGCAGTTTAGCGGGCCTCGGAGATGAAATACAGGTCATCGAGTGCAAAGGAGCAGATGTATACATAGTGTATACTCGAAATGTGCAGCAGGGATGAAATGGGCTAAGGCTCAAACTTCTGAAGTATCTAAAAAGGGCCAAAGCCCAATTACTTGAAGCAGCAACAGCAAGAAGCAGAAATGGGCCAGGCAGGCCCAATCTTCTATTAGAAATTAGGACAGATTTTGAGAATTGGGTGTGCCAAAGCCCAATTTTATTCTTGTCTATTATATATTTATTTGTTGTGATATTTGTTACTTTGTTTTAACACTAACAATAATTCATTGTTTATGATTTTGTTTTAATCTAATTTAATTTCCCAAAAGACAATCTATTTGTGCTATTTCTTTTATTTAAAATTGATTTATATGATTCTTTAATTTGAAAAATGGATTTTTAGGTCTTTCTAATACTTGTGAAAATTCTTTACTTAGATTTTTCTCAAGTTTTATTTTAAACATTGATCTTTTTAGAAGTTAGTCAAATGAGTTTTAATCGCTCATCAACGCAAGTTAGCGGTCATTTTTGAATGATTAATTTCTTCTCAAAAATGAAAATTGAACCCTTACCTATTTCTTTAAAATTTTAAGATTTTTTCTGTTAGGGTCTTAAATTATTATTTTTAATTTTCTTAATTTCTTTAAAAAATTAAGTGGCGACTCTATTTTCTTATTTTTGAAAAATTGGTTTTCCTTACTAATCAAGTATTTAAACGAATTTTTCCTTTTAAGCCATTTTTTACTATTAACAATATCAACTTCACTATTTCTTTTCTTTATAATGCTCTGCTATTGTAACCCCCGGTGAAAAGATTAAATTTTCCCTAGAGTTGACCTTGCACGTAACACGTCTTCCCATGCTCTGTTTGCAAATTCGAGACCGGATTTGCGGTTAGTGCGAAAAACTGAGTCAAAAAATGGTCCCAACTCAATTTTTACTCAACCCAATCAAATTATATTTTTACCAAAAAATTTCAAAACGGTGGACTTTTCGCGCCCCTTCCACGATGCGCCAGGACGTGGAATCCCACTTATTTTTTTTTGAAATTTTGACGTAATCTAATTTCTTACGAAAACTGAGTAAAATACACAGGGGCGCGACGCGCACCTGTGTAATTTCTGCACAGTTTTTTTTTAATGGGAAAGGGTAGTTTCGACCTTTCCCATACCCCATAATCCTAAACTAGTTGATTTTAACTCTAATTTAAGCCCTAAACGCATAGAATTCATTCTCATTCTTTCAGAAAGCTCTCAAGAAACTCAAGCGTAAATATCAAGAACGGAACTTAAGGCTCAAGAATTCCTTCAACTCTTCAAGAATTCTTTCCCCAGGTATGTAAGACTACTCTAAAAACTATTTTTGTGAATATTTTAGAAATCATACGTTAGTTTTCACCCAAGAAGTTTCAAGTACTAATTCATGTAATTCTGTGAAGTTTATTAAATTTCCATTTGTACGTATAGATTCTTGATAAAATATTCTGATTTTTGATTCTTTACTTGTTATTTAAAGTATTGATACCAAGATTTATAGCCATGAATGAGTTTCTGTAAATTTCATATGGGTTTCATAAACACCCATAAAGCTTATAATTTTGAGATAAGTTTAATAAGCATTTTTCTTGGACTGTTTTTGTATTTAGCTGAGTAACCTATACGTTGAGAATATTTGAGAAGATATTAGTTTTCAGTCAAGCTAAAGAATTCAGAGGAGAATGTTAAGTAATAAGTTGGGCTAAGTCCCCGAAAGATCATATTTTAAGAATTCATATTCTTTAAAGTTATGAGTTATATAAAAATCATTCTTGAGAGTAGTATTGAGCATCGATATGAGTGAGAGTAGAATTAATTACTTGAATTCATAAACTATGTAGCCAACATAGGATAGGATTGTACCAAGGTACAACTCCTCACTTGTCACTGAGATGGCACCAGTTTTCGGATGGATCCATTCCCCTAGTTCTTTGTCCCCTACCTCGGCAAAGTACGGGACGACTCTGGCAGCGTGGGTAAGACGTTGTATCATCACAAAGCTCATAGTGATGGTTGTCGGTTAAAGAAACTCCCCAAGAAGTAAAGATTATTAATCTACATATTGAGATTTAGTCTTTCTTTATTAAAGTATTTCTTTATTTATGTTGCATATTTAATTGAGTTGAGCCAAGTACAGAGCTAATTTTTTGAGTACCATATTTTATATATATTTAGCTATGCTCATTAATGCATTAACGTAAGTGTTTCTTTTATGTTGAGTTGCACTTTTGACAATTTAAGAATATATATATATATTTCATATGCATGATATATTTTTGTTAGTTAAGTTATCTCCATGTGCAGTTTTAAAGTAAGTATTCTATCTTTATTACTTTTTGGTCATCTTACATACCGTACATTCCACGTACTAACGCTTTTGGCGCTGCATCGAATCATGATGCAGATGCAGGTGTCTATGTTAGCAGATGCTTAGTAGGACAGTCCCTATCAGCGGTCGGTGAGGCCTCTTTATATCCGGAGAAGCTCGGGAGTTTTTATTTCTTTATATTTATTTTTGTTGAGGTACCCATGAACCTACTCCGGTGCCTTATTCAGAGTCAGTACTTTAGAGGTTTCGTAGAATAGAAAGACATTGTATCAAGTTATTTCTTTGAAATTGTCTTGAAAGATTTTGAGTTAAGATGTATACCTTGCAATTGTATCTTTTAAGTTCATGAAGTTTGAGCCCATTCTAGTTCATTACGGTATTAATGTCTTCCGCTGAGTAAGTTAGTCAGACCAAGTGATTTGCTTGGAACCAGAATGATTTTCGAGTGCTGGCCACGTCCAGGGTATAGGCTCGGAACGTAACAGCTATCTCAGTATAATTAAAATTTATCGTGTCTGTATATAGAACAAACTAATAAATACATTCAGCTAAACTTCTTTATGATAATATTATTTGCTCAAATACTTTGGCTTCTATAGAAAATGTTATTATAGATGAATTAAATTTGGTGGATAAAAGCAATTATTGAGAAAAAAATTATTTGAGATAAAAATATACGTAGATATCAGATAAGATAATAAGAGTGGAGACATGAAACTTAATTATTCTAGAAAAAATATGTGTCCAAAATTGAATAACAAAAATAAATATGTTAAAACGGTGTGATGAGAAAAATATTTCTTTTTGTGAGAGTATAATTGCAGATATAACTCATTTTCATTAAAAAAAAAATAATTATTATAAGAAAAGTGAGATTTTTTATTTTTTATTTTTCACGTTAAGTTAGAACTCTACTTTTACTCAGACCCACACGTTGTGCGAATATTTAAAAGTATAACAAATTTTCTTTAAAAAATAACTAATATAAATTATTATTGAGTAGCAAAAGTGCATGTGCAATCATATAAAATATTTTTTATTTTATATAAACACTTGACGACGCTGATAAAATTATATCCTAATCTATATACAACAACGATATGTTCTTTAAAGACCTCATAAATTATTCTAACAACTTCTCCTTCTTCTAGTATAATAAAGATTAATAGCATATAAAGTGTGTGCTTGAATTGTTGTGCCAATAAATTAAATTTTAAATTCATTATCAGTGTATAACCAAGCATTAAAATAATGACTACTTTAAGCTAAAATTTTAATATAATTTACAGAGTATGTTGCGACCTCTTTAGCACACTCCTCTATTGTTTAATTTTGTAAAATAAAATAATTTTTAGTTAATCAAATATAATTTCTTAAAATAAGAATGCACAAAAAAATGAATTTCAATGACCAATAAAAAATACCATAATAAAGAATTGAGTTTGACTATATGAATTCTCACTGATCTAAAAAGCCTAACTTTCATCAACTTGGAACTCATTTATTTTATTCCATCTTGACGTGATCTCTAGTATTATTATGAATCTCCGGTGGCACTCTTATATTATAGGTCACGAGACAAATTTTTGTAAAAAGGAGAAATATAATTTAAACTTCCTAAAAATCTTTGAAGTTGTGTCCTGTCAATTATGATACCAGGGAATTTTGAGGCGAAATCAACAGCTCGTTAGATAGGAGTTATTTTTTCTTGACAAATATTATGTCCTAAAAATCTGATTTCGGTATGGAACAAACTCATTTTGAGTTTTGAAATAACTAACTCATTTTGTATTACAATCCTTTTAAAAATATCCAAGTGTTTGATGTGTGATTCAAAGGTTTTAGAGAATACCAAAATGACATCTATAAGACGATGATGAAATCCATATAAGGATTAAAGATATCATTCATAATTTTCTGAAATTCAGAAGGGGCATTTTTTAGGTGTAAACATCTAGGAGAATTTAGGTGGTATAAAGACACCCCTAGATGTTTACACCTAAGTCCATTTAACAGAGTACTATGCTTTGAGCTGATTATATAATGGATTATCGGTTGGAATATCTTCCAAGTTGATAGAGTTATATTATATTATATTATATTATATTATATTATATTATATTATTAATGACCCTGATAGTCATTTTTAGTATGTTCAGCCAAATTACTATTTTGTCCTCTTCTTGAATATTTTTTTGAGTCATTTTTGGATGAGTTGAAAAGTCGGACTTCGAAAACATTGTGAAAAGTTGGAATTTTGCTAAAGAAAGAATTTTTAAAGGCTTAAAGTTTGAAAATTTGAGTTTTGAGATCGTCTTAAGTTTGGGGTGTCAGAAAGCGAATTTGTCGATTCCATTAGCTGCGGAATGCGGAATTCGATTTAGAAGAACTAACGAAACAAAATTTGAAACTAAAACGAAGATTTTGGACCCAAAGTTGCATTAGATTAATATATGTATGTGTATTTTAATCATAAAAGTGGAATGGGGATAGGAAGCTACAGGGTTGTGTTGGTTATTAGTGTTTGAGGTTCTGACGTGTTGGGGAAACCATAATTTGACTTTGGTCAACATTCGAAGTTCGAAAGCTCAAATCAAAATTTGGACAATTGCAATGGTTCCAGATGGAGAAACTAACGCTAGAGATGATTTCTTGTAATTTCTAGAGTTTCCGAGGTCTTTTAGGGTATTTGAGTTTTTGACTAGTTTTGATGAGCTTTATCGGGTTCCAAGTCAAGGAGAATGTAATGACCTTGTCGGTCATTTTTGAGCTTGTATATTAAAATTACTATTTTACCCTTTCGTAAGTTGCTTTGAACCTATTTTGAACTATTTGTGTTGTTGGAGCTGAGAGCTTGTGTTTAAAAAGTGAAAAATGTGAGTTTTGGCATTTTTGAAAGCTTAAGTTGTTAAAAAAATTAATTTTTGTATCATTTGGAGTTATGGGTGTTTGAATGGAAATTCGTCGATTATTTCACTAGCTCCGAAATGACAAATTTGGTGTAGGAGAAGCGACGGAATCGAATTTGGAGTCCGTATGTGGATTTTAAGTCGAAAATTGCATAAATGAGTTAAAAGCGGATTATGTTTGACTTTGATCAACATTCAAAGTTTGAAAGTTCTAATCAAAATTTTGACAGTTATATTCAGCCTAACTATCTCTGTGGCCCAATCTTGTATAGGCACTTGGCCCATGTTTTCCGCTATTCAGGCCCAGAATATCACTGAAAATTTCAGCTCTTTGAGGCAATACATTAAACACATAGTAATCTTAAGCAAACAGTCCTTAAAAATCAGAACATATCGAAAGAAAAGGTAAAATTGGTAAGATTTTTGCTATTTCTCAGCTATTTTGTTTCTGGTTAGTCTCCATATATCTATCTATAAATCGTTTATCATTCTACCCAATAAGCTAAGACACTAGGTGATTATTTCAAGTTGTAATCTTTTTTAGGAAATTTTAATAACTTAGTTGGTTTACTACGTGAACTTTCATATATCTTATTGGCTAGGGTTCGATTATCCACTTGTTATTTTCCCCCCACCCCATGTTTTTTTTAAAGAAAAGTTGTAATCTTTAATGGGTGGTGTAGAATGAACATTTCGAGTTTGGTTCTTTGGACTGAAATGGATGCTACATTTTGAGTTTTTTTATTTTTTTCTTTTTGGTTAGTGGATGTTTGAAAGTTATTAATTTGGATTTGGTTCATTGATTTTTGATATTGTCATTGTTCCCATTTTATGGGATAGTGTTTGACTGTGCATAGATTTTAAGAAAGATAGAATTTAAAATAATTCATAGACATTTGTGTGAAATAGTACTTTAAGTTGTAATCTTTGATGAGTGTCGTTAAAATAAACATTTCAAGTTTGGTGGTCTGGTCTATAATGGTGTTATAAAGTTTTAACATTTTGAGTTTGTTTTTCTTTTTGTTAAATGGGAAGTTGTCATTTTGGAATTGGTTCTATGATTTTTGATGTCCCCTATTGTAATGACTCTCAAGTCGTTTTGAGAAATAGAGCTTTAAAAGATTTATTTTATAAAATTTTAAAGGAGCTTTTTTGGACGATTCGATAACTTTTTTATCTAATTTAGGGATAATTTTAAATTATTAAGTTACTTAATGGGTTAAATTGATAATTTAGTTAAAATCTTATACTACTTATGTTATATCTATTAAGATAAATTGGTAGTACATAATTAGGTTAAAGAAAAAATAAGAGAAAGAGAAAAGAGATGGTGCAATGAAGTGCAGCGGCAACATCACGTAAGTTTTCATTGTAGAACTAGAAGTTGTGTACCCTGTATACATCCAAGTATGTAGCTAAGGATATTAATATATGTATGTGTATTTTAATCATAAAAGTGGAATGGGGATAGGAAGCTACAGGGTTGTGTTGGTTATTAGCATTTGAGGTTCTAACGTGTTGGGCAAATAATTTGTCTTCGTCCTTTGTGAATTGTTGTTGCTGTCCAGAGAACTCGTGACTATTAAAATATAAGATTGGGTTGTTTGTTAATTAGCTACACAAGTGTATAGGATCATATATGTATAGACAGTTTACTAAGACCAAAAGTTGTTTAACAACACTTCTAAAAATAAAACCAATCAGTAGAACTTGAAGAACTTTCCTTCCTTAATTTCATATTAATAAACAACTTACGTTACACCTGTAATAGTGTAGTCAAAGTTGTTTTATGAGAAAGAAACTATTATGATCACATTATGTAATTGGAGGGATAGTTGGTCGACTAGTTGACAAGTATATATATAAGAATCACCCTTTCATGGTTGTTGTCACTGTTGCCTTAAATAGTTGGCTCGATCTTAATTGTATTATTCCGTTATCATATTGTAAATCAAGTTTTGTTATTTGAAGGAATTACGACTTAACCCTAGGCTTGAAATTTAGGAAGTCGAATTGAGTTCGGTTTAAAGGGCATCTAAACTTTAAGATTGTAGTCTCCTACAAGTTCCTCTTCAGTCAACACTCTATTGAATGAGACGAGTTAGTTTCATGGTTAACATTTATCATGTTAGTTGGTTCTTCCACCTTAACGTACATAAAGGCATTGTATAATAGTTTTGAAATGGCCTCATCTTTAAGAACAAGCTGGAGACAAATGGTTGATATGAAAACCACATAATAAAACTGTTAAGATAATAGTATGAATATAAATAAGCACCAATGACTTGTGGGATATCACCAATCGTACAAATTTACTCATTTCAGTTCCTAATAAACAAGTTTTACTAATTGGTTGGCACTTTATTATGTATTTGTATAAGTTTAGATGAATTTTTGGGTTTAGTCTAGATATATAGTAATATGGGTGTTTATGGACTTGTTTCCTTATGGAATTGTATCTTTAATAGATTCAAAACATCAAGAGATATTGAAGAAAGTAAACGTCATAGTGAGCTAGCTTGCTTGACTTTGGTTCTTCGATTGACGTAGGTTATGGATTGTTCTATCTAATAGAGAGACTCTTAATAGCGATTGATAGTCATTGAATAAAGTTATGATATTTTCTATGCACTTAATTGTAGTGGTTCGGTTGACTGATATATTGTTGTGATTGGTCTGCAATCCCAAGACCATGAAACTCATAATCTTGAACTTGATCTCTCAAAATGATACCTTGAATAAAGAAGGCTTGGTGAAATATTGGTAATGAAGTGAGAAGTAATGATAAAGAATAATGAATTATATATATTGGATCAGATGTCATGTTCTGACACATATTATATAGGATCGGGTGTCACATTCCGACATATATATTATAGGATCAGGTGTCACATTCTGATACATATATTATAGGATCAGGTGTCACGTTCTGACATATATATATTATAGGATCGGGTGTCATATTCCGACACACATACACATATATATATATAGGATCGGGTGTCACGTTCTGGCACGATAATAATAAAGGAAAACATGTTAAAATAATTTAATATACTCAATTTCAAAGAACCTATCTTCCAAATGAAGTGTGATATGGAGGCCTGAGTCCTCATATGTATTATTGATATCGTTAATTAGTTGTGTGCTGGTTCTTGTTGTTGCTACCTATTAAATGTTATGGTTAAGTCCTGCTATTATTTTATGCATATTGATTTCTATTTTGAGTAGGTCGATGATATCTACTCAGTACATGTTGTCGTACTAACCCCTACTTGTATTTTTCTTATTTTGTTTTGTGGAGTGCAGCGAGTATTCCACCGACTTTGACCCGCCCTCAACTCTAGCCAGCCTTCAACATATCAGGTTCCAGGGTGAGCTACTTCTCTAGATCACGTTGGACCCTATTAGTCTTTTCGTAGTGTCCTTAGCTTTCGAACATAAACCATTTGTTCATTTATTTTGGTGTTGACATTCTTAGACTTGGTATTTTGAGATTAGTGTCCTTGATGTGATGACTTTCAGATTTCGGGGAACATTAAGTAATAAACTTAGTAACTTTGGGTTATTTATACTTTATGAGTTTAACCTTTTGATTAATATTATATTTTATAAGTTGAATAGCTAACCTTGGTTGGGATTTGTATCATTGGTTCGCCCACTTAGAAGGTTAGGTGTGGGTGCCACTCACAGCCCATTTTGGATCGTGACACCTATCCTCCACTTGGTTTTGTGTACATCCTACCTCACTAGATCAATTTATAACATTTTGTATAGCTATCACTCATTATAGGAAAAATGAAAAATTTTAAAGTTAAACTTTTTTTTTAAATATAGAAAGTTGTCGTTTTGAAGTTGGTTCTTTTATATGGATTTTGAAAGCATCACAAGGCAATTTTGATACTCTTTTAGCATTGGAACTTGGCTGTTGATAAAGAATCTGATAGATATCATAGCTTACAATACGTCATGAGTCAGAGGGACTTAAATTCTAGGCAGAGACGGTGAATTGAGTTACTATCAGATTATGATCTTTCTATCCTCTATCATCCGGGCAAGGTGAACGTAGTAGCGGATGTCTTGAGTCAAAAGTTAGCAAGTACAGGTAGTTTGGCATAATTATCCATAGAGGAATGACCTTTGGCTCTGGACATTTAGTCCTTAGCTAATAGGATAGTAAGATTGGATATTTCAAAGGTTAGTTAGATTGGATATTTCAGACCCCAGGCAGATATTACCCTTTGTTAGGGATCAGTCCTGTTAGTTGATCAGGCCTATGCTAGACAGTACGAGGATGAGATGTTGGTAGTCCTCAAAGATCGGGTTGCACATGGTGTTAGTTGTCAGGATACTGTTGATTCATGACGTTCTTAGATTTGATGGCAAGTTCCCAGAGTCTAGGGTTTGGTACAACTAATTCTGTGTAAGGTTCGTGACTCTAGATATTCTATTTACCTAGGCACAATAAAGATGTATCAAGATTTGAGAAAGCATTACTAGTGGGATGACATGAAGAGAGATATAGCTACTTATGTATCTCGTTGTCTTAGTTGTCAACAGGTATTTGGCCATTTGAGATCTTCAGGTGAGTTGGGCCAGTTGCATATGAGTTAGTCTTGCCTCAGGTATATTCAGCTATACACATTGTTTTCCATGTATCGATGTTGCACTAGTACATACTAGACAAGTCACATGTGCTACAGTATAATTTAGTTGATTGGATGCTCGCTTGATGTTTGTTTAGGAGTTGATAGCTATTTTGTCAAGAGATGTCAAGCAGCAGCATTCTAGAGCTATATCAGTGGTTCAAGTCCAATGGCACCATCAGCCGATTGAGAGAGGTCACCTAAGAGATCGAGCGGGACATGCTGAAGCAGTACCCTAGCATATTTAAGTCCATGTATTTATATATCATCTAAGTCTAAGAGTATGCCTTTATTCTGAACTTTCACAAACAAAAGTTCTTTTAGTGGGGAATGTTGTAATGACCCTCTAAGTCGTGTTTGTATTTTTGCATGTATTTCGTCGATTGGAGCATTTCTATAGTGGCCCTAGGACATTTGGGGCTTGCTGGCACTAATGGTGCAGTAGTCAGGTCGTTCATTTGGAAAATATGTAGTTCTCTGTGTAAGAAGGCCAATTATAACTAGAAAATGATCTTTCAGGTAAAGTCTAAGTAAATGGCCTCGGAATGGAATTGTAACAGTTCCATTAGCTTCGAAATGGTTAAGTCAAGACCCGAGGCTTTCGATGCGAGTTTAAACCACTTTTGATAAATTCAGTCAAGAAATAGGCTAAAAGTTAACTTTAGTCAATAACCTAGGAAAACATGCTCAGATGAAAATTCTAATAGCGTGGTCAGCTCCAGAACATCGAGTTTGGTCTAAAATGACCCTTCGTTTGGTACCAAGGAGTTTCAGATGCGATTTGATCTCTCTGTTCTTTTCGTTAAAACATGAATATAAGGAAGTGAGACCCATGTCAAATCGTAATGACTTTCGATGCAAATTTTGTCTGTGCCATTGGATCCAGAACATCAAAATTAATGGGGTTACATAGTTCGTTTGCAAAAATCAAATTCTAAATGAGCCTGAAATGTCAAAATTAGGATTGGCTAGTTGCTGAAGTGACGTGCTTATATATATAATTCTCTGAACTTTACACCTCTTTTGAGGTCATTTTTCATTCAATTTTAGTGATTCAAAAGGCTAACTTGCTGAGAATTTTGAGAGCAACATCGTGGAGGTGTTGACTATTAATCTTATGTCAATACCTTGATTATTGTGTTTGAGCAGTGATACTTTATTTCTCTCAAGTAGTGATAATTCAAGTTTGAGACCGTTACTAACTTTGGAGTAAAGGTTACTGTTTTACTAAGTAGAGGTTCAATGCAGAACACACCTTCATCATGCACAATAGTCTCCCTTCGATTAAATTAGTGAAGTATTCTCATATTTTAATATTAAATGAGTTGGAGAATGTTGAAACATGACATTTTAATATTAAAGTGTATCGTTTTAGTGGATATAAATTGAAAAGAATGTGATCAATTATTATTGGTGTAATTTATGTAATAGCTAACTCATATTTTATATGCCTTGTAACTTATGTAATCACCAAGACATAATTTCTTTATTCATTTACCTACATTATTATCCACTTTATTTTTATTCAAGACAATGATGAATTTCTTACCTATAAATAGTAATGTTTCTTCCTTTGTGAAAAACAGGTAAATGTGCAAGAAAGATGAAATATGTTAAGTGTAAAAAAAAAATATTGTAGTGTGTAATAGTGAAAGAGAGTTGAGATAAAGAAAATATTATAAGTCTTCAACTATATATATATTCACTATATAAAGAGAGTATTTATATATTAAACGTAGGTGTTTTTTATGTGGAGTTTTAGACTCTTCAACTAATCCGAAGTTGTATGAGTCATACAACGTTGTTGGCCTGTTGTATCATGTAGGGACAAGTCAAGAGATGTATTGATGGATCGGTGTAGATGATTCCGCAGCGGGCTTGAATCTCCTTAAAAAGAATGAGATATCTGTGAGCCTGAATATATCATTTTATTTTTAATAATAATTTATTATTATTTATGATATATTACACCAATAAATATACCCTTACACTGATTTATCAATAAATTTTGAACTTGAATAGGCAAGCAATTCAAAGAAACAAATAAAATGTCGAGACGATGGAATAATTCGAGAGAAAGAAGGCGTTTATTCGAAAATACCGGATAATTATGTGTTGCATCAACAATTAGATAATGACCAAATCATGTGATTTTCTTAAGAGCCTGTTTGGGAAGACACCCTGGTAATTGAATTTGGTAGAATTAGGTGTAATTACATTGTTTGACCTGTTTGGTTGGACATGTAATTACTTGGTCAGCAGGTAACTGGGTGTAGTTACATTTTTCAATTCACAGGACAAGGCTGTGAATTGCAGGTAATTACATGGTGTAATTGCATGGTGATTGCTTTTTAATTTCTTTCTTTTATTTTCATTTTTATATTTTTATTTTATTTTATTTTTATTTTTGATTATTTAAAAAAAATTACTTTTATTATTCTAATTTTTTTCCAAAACTATACTTTATTTTATAATATTTATTTTTCATTTCTTTCTTATTCTCAATATTTATATGTCATGTGATTTCATACAATTTTTCACATTATCTTTTTTTATTTATTTATTCTATATTTTATTTTTTTCACTAGCATGATTTTATTAGCATTCTAATTTTAAATCAAAGTTGAATGAATTGTTGAATAAAATTATAAATATATGTATTATTTTCTTTTAAATCATATTTATGTATGTTATATTAAAATTTGACATAAGAGTATCATGTTAATTAATTTTTTTATTTTGAATTTAAAACTTATGTTATATTCAGAGTCGGCTGAAGGGTAAGGATTTTAAAGCCATTGCTTTAGGCCCCAAGTTTTGAGGGGCCTCATTTTCTTGTAATAGTATTTGTGTATGATAATTTTTTTTTAAATATTGAAAAGTACAATGTAGAAATTACAAAATATTTAATCCTTCCATTTTAAATAATTATTTATTTATTTTTGAGAGTTAAGTTAATTAATTTTTGGACCTAAATTAGATTAAGTCACTATTAAATTAAAATTTAGGTACTTATAAACTATATGAAAAGTACAATTTACTCATATTAATATAATTTTAAAAATACAGGCAAAGTGTATAAAGTTTAACACTTTAAAAATGAAATATAACAAGCATTGGGGATGAAATACGTATAAAAAAAAGATTTTTTTATAAATGATATTATTGTTGAAAGAAAACATTAGGTAATAGAAATAATAACTCGTTTATATCCTTGTTTTATCTTTGTATATAAATCTTTTGAGTAATTAACATTTCATGTTTGAAGTAAATGACACAAATTACGTTGTTTCATTTTTTCCCTCTTACAAAAAATTTACTTCTTTATCCAAATAACTAATAAGCAATTATTATATCAAACACAAAGGTTACAGTGCATCAAATATATATTGTAACTTGTATATCTTTCTTGTTATTTTAATTAGTGTTGCAAGTAAACTAAAAATGTGAGATTTTATTTTAATATAGATAAATTTATCAAATCAAATAATTAAATTTAACGATTTTGCATAGTACATATACGAGAGGGATCATAAGTTTTCTTTTTTTTAAAATATTATAATTAAGGCGTAATATTAAAACTTGGCTTAAGGCCACCAAATTGTAGCTAGATAGTTTTTTTTTAATCAAATATTTTAATAATTTTACTATGATATTATATTTATAATATTTGATATTTTTGTCAAAAACACATTTCATGATGTTCGCATAAAACTTATATTTTTAATATATTTAATTAATTTAATTAAAATATACCAATTTTAAAAATATAAATTAATTTTTTATAATATTAGTTAAGAATATATATTTTCTAATTAATATATTTTTGAAAGATAATATATATCTTAAATATTTAATTTCATATTATTTATAAATACTTATATTTGTCTAATATAGATTTTTAACTGTAGATAACTAAATTTTATTTTTAAAATTTAATATAACCTTGTAGTTACACTCGTGCAACCAAACAACACACTAGTAATTATACTGTAATTACATTCTGACAAATAAACAGAACAATGTAATTACCAAGGTGTGTTATAGGGTGTGTAATTACTACACTAGTAATTACAGGATATGTAATTACTGCCTTAGTAATTACATCAATTCCAATTATTATGTGACTTTCCAAACAGACCCTAAGTGAACTGTTAATTTTCTTATTAGTATTGCAATGTTATTTTTTCTTTAACTTTAGTATTACATGATATTTTTATTGCTTTACCCGCGTTGTTTGTTATAGTTACTTTTTTTTTTAAAATTATATGAGTTCTTTATTAATGTATTTATTTTGCATATTAGTTTATGAGCTCTGCATATATGTGTTGTGTCAATATAAAAATTATATATAAATAGTACTTGACATTAAAATAAATACAATATTCATATAGACAAATTAAAATTAAATAACTAATATTAATTTGATGCAATAGTACTATATTAAAAGTGTAAAAATCCTTAGAAATGTTATTTGAACTTTTTGTGTTTCATTAAAAGACTTCGCTTTAGACAAAATCATATTTTTCTTTAAATTTCTATTTATTATATTTTTAATATTCTATATGAATAGGATGACCAAATGTACAGATAAAAGGTATGGGAAATTGATATTTGCGTTCTGCCATGTGAACAAGATCATGTCAAGTACAACTCAAATAGTTGACCGGAGTATGTGGTTCATGGCCGAACACGACACACAATGACAACTTAATTTTATATTATTCCAATATAATAGCTCTTAAAAAATAGATTAGTAAAGTTTAGATTTCTAAATTTAACCATTAATAGCAATATTCTCTTAATTTTCGTAAAATAGAAAAGTAAAATAAAATCTTTAGTTTTAATTCAGGACACTCCCTCCTTAACTTTTTTTAATATACGTCATGCATTTTACAAGCACTAATTAGTTATTTATTTTGCTAATCATTACTCCCTCCATCTCAAATTAATTAAATTTTTGAGTTTTTTTTTAATGTTTAAAATAGTTGAATTGTTCAAAGTTCAAAAAGAATGTTTGAAACTTTTTTCATATTTGCCCTTTCATTTATAGAAGTTTTATATTTTCTAGGAGATAAATTATACTACATATTTATGATTTCACAAAGGCAATAATGGAAAGTATGGTGTAAACTTTGTATTTGAATGTTTTTTCTTAATATGTGTATATTATTTCACAAATTCAATTAATATGAGACAGAGGGAATATATTTTACTATACTTTAAAAAAATTTATCTGAGAACAGCTGAATATATACTCCAAGAAAATGGAGAAAATTATTATTTAATAATAATGGTGTTAGAGAAAAATAATTAATTATCTTAATTTATTAAAGTAAACAAATAAAATAAAAGTTTATTATTAATATATTGAATAAGTAAAAATAAAAGAGTGGGAGTAATTTATCACTTTGTCCCTTTCACATAACAATAATTAAGGACCTAAAATGTCCAAGACTTTCGTGTAAACTTCTATTTCCTCATGACATATGTATCGTTTTAGTAAAATAAATTTATCTCAAAATATATTGATGTATTTAAAAAAATAAAAAAAAATTGTTAAGTTTCTTTTTCCTTTCAAAATCAATCCCTACTTTGTAATAAACACTGATATAAATATCTTGCCTAACTAAGCAGGTAATTGTTGTATCTGTTTAAAGCAGATAGCTGTGAATAATCGATATATTTTGATCGACATGTTCGCTTCAGCTGTCCACTTAAACGAATTTAAATGTATGTCCGTCAACTCATATAAGAAATTCAACCACATTTTATCACAAATAAAAATAAAATAATGCTAATAAATAAAAAGATTGATGTTAGTTATGTTGAGCTTTCGCAAGGAAGAGTTGATTAATTGTCTCTTTCAATTTGTTGCGGTGCATTAAAGTGATAGTCATATAAAATGGTCTCTTTCTTTAATTATTTTTTCCTAATTAAGTACAATAAAGTCAATAAATCATCTTCACCTCAAACTTTTATGGTGTATGCATTTTATATAGTGCGTACATTTTTTGATGTTATTATAACAGAAAAGAGAACTAAAAAAACCAAACAAGATCAATCAACTTTATATTTTATTCAAACTTCAAGATTTTTTTAACAGAAAATACAGTACGAGTTGGTATTTTTGTGACTCTACAATTAAAGCAAAATTAGTTGATTGACAAAATATAATTCGATGACTTTATTATTGTAGATTTTTAAGAGTAGTAACATAAGTGAAACTAACCCTTTTATCTCTTTTTTATGGTATTGTCGGACTTAATATAAAAGTTAAATTATGTTTTCTATCATATTATAAACGGTAGAGAATATCAACTTTTTGGGATTAAAATATATAGCCAGAAAAAATTAAACATGTCATGCATCAAATCAATTTAACTCACAGAGAAGTAATATGGTCCATACTCGTAATTTGGCGTTTTTCCTTATTAAAATTGTCAACTAATAATAATAACGGTAAGAGGAAGCATTTATTATGTCAAAGAAAAATCTACTGACGTTATTAATGCGACGTTACAGCTAATGAGCTAAATACTAAGAGAAAATTCAAAAGACAATATTACTTACTCTTTTTTAGTCCGTTTTCAAAAATATTTTTTATTTTTTATTTTTAATTTTCTCATGATGTGTTTAGAATTATAACATTAAAGAATATATTAATACACGAAAGAAAGAAAGCTTGGCATGAAAAACTATTTTTATATTTTTTAACTTATAATAATAATATTTAAAACTCTTATTTACTATCAAAATCAAACAATTTTGTTTTAGAAAAAAAAGTACGGACTAGATTGTTACAATAGTCAAAAGCTATAGTAATATATAGTATTCGATTTATTTTTACTTATCACTATTTGAATTAGCACACTCATCAAGAAAACAATTATTAATATAAGTATTTTAGCGTATTATTCTTACTAATTGGTGTATAGCAATTAGTATTAAGTCTTGAAAAATAATTTGAATAAAAATATTTAATGCTAAGAATAAAATATAAGAAAATAACTTTTTTTAATATATTAAAAATAATAACTAAAAATCAATTATTTTAAAAATAAGTGAAAAATAAAAATAAACATGGAAGAATTAGAAAAGTCAAAAAGAAAAAAAAGAAAATCTAAGTGTACATAGCTCCCAAGAAATAAATGTAAACGCCATATAAATTTGACCTGCATTCCCACTACATTAATGCGTTTTCTTTCCAAGTTATCTCCGTAAAAGGTCCAATTTAAATTCATTTATTTAATGCACACATATATATATAGTTGTCATAAGAGTTCGTGCCAATACTTATTACTATCT
>DF357453.1:106155-125929 GCA_000787875.1 Solanum virginianum | reverse complement strand
AATACTTATTACTATCTCCGTCTCATATTATATATATATATTTTTTTATAAATATTTATCTCATATTATATAGGTACTTACTAAATTATGATAAAATTAATTATTTTTTTTAATTTTACTCCACCATTAATTAGTGTATTAGTGATTTCTTAAACTTAATTTAATATATATTGATATAAATAAAGGGTAAAATAGTCAAGTTCACTAGTACATTAATGATTTCTTAATAACCGTGTAAAATGAAAAATGCTCATATAATGTGGGACAGAGGGAGAGGGAGAGGGAGAGGGAGAGGAAGTATTTTTTATTTTGATTTATAATGATTGATTTTTTTACACATATATTTAAAATTTTTAAGTTATTAATTATTGCTGCTTATATAACATTTTACGTTATTTTTAAATAATATGTTACTTATTTTGTTTCAATTTATGTTGCACATATAAAATTTTGAAAGTCACTTAAATTTTTTAAAATATTTTAAAATGTTCATAGCTGAAAAATTAATTTATTAGGTGTTATATTGAAAAATCAAGTAGCTGAAATAGACACATCAATCAACAATTATCTTTTAAAAAAATAATTTATTAGGGGTAATATTGTAAATTTATAATTGAAATAGATAAGAAATAATTAATATAAATGATATAGTAAAATCAAGCAGCTAAGCAGGAAAATCAATTGACAGCTGCCTTGAGAAAAAATAATTTATTAGAAGTAATATTGTAAATTAGTAGTTGAAAAATAATCAATATAAACAACAACTACCTACTTAAGCAAGCAATTGAAGCGAACATTCGATCGTAAGCTGCCTATTTCTAGGCGCTTATGTACAATATATATGTGTGCGCGCATGGGCATGGGCATGTGTCACGTAATAGGATTTCAAATAAGTATTTTTATTTTGTTTTATACTCTATGTAGTCCATATTAAATGAATTGGGGGAGTATTACATATCCTTAAGAAAATATTAAAAGAGACAAATTAAAGACTCCTTTACATTAATACTCTTTTGATCATCTCAAACTATTTTTCTAGAAAATGTGAAGTTAAAAATCTCATAACAAAGAAAAGGGAGGAGGGGGAGGGGGGTTGTGGAAATATGAAAAAAATAATTAAATAATTCTCATGAACCTTGAAAAAATATTTATTTATTTTGAACTATAAAACAAGTCTAAAGAATTCACTTCATATAAATTAGAAGGAGTATAGTATAATTTTTAACAGATGAGTTCAATTGCACTCTTGTCACTGCCCAAAGGATGGTCGAATTTCGAGTATGAAAAAGTTTTTGATAAAGCATGCTTTTTCGAATGAGACTCTTTGTGAATTTAGAATTGGGGCTTTAACCCTTGTCATATCTGTCCAATCTTGCAACCCCCCACATCTCACCTACTAACCGTATAGTCCCTAATAATAGTAATAATACCGCTAGCTTCTCTTTCACACGTCCGTGTTGAAACATATTCTAGGTGTAACTTATTTTATTGCCCACTTTAACTTTGTACATACTATATAAACCCCTCATCACCTTCACATTCCGAGAATAACACCTCATATACTTCACACTTTTCTTCTTTGAATAAATTTTCATAGCTTTTGTTTATAATTATGGAGACAGAAAGCTATGTGAATGGAAGAGGTGAAAAAGAAGTTGGGGTGGCTAACAAACAAACCATAAGATGGAGTGATTTTTGTTTGAGGTTTTTGGCATTTGTACTCACACTTGTGGCTGCCATTGTGCTTGGAGCTGATAAACAAAATGAGCTTGTTTCCGTCAAGTTGGTTCCAACACTGCCGCCCATCAATGTTCCCGCATCCGCTAAGTGGAGTCACATGTCCGCCTTTGTGTAAGTTACTAATTAATTTTGATCGTGAATTTACATATGAAATTTTTGAAATAAAATTTGTATATTCAAAATTTACAGGATTTTTTTTTCATTTTAGTAAATGCAGTGAATATATATATATATGGTCATCAAACACAATACGAATTATATTATGATATTTTAAAATACAAATATGACAAGTTATTTTGCTACTATGCTAAGTTTTGGAGGAGACTTTTCTCCATTTTTCCAAGTTCTCATCTTGATGGATGGATGACACATGACATAAGTTTGTACTTTAGGCAAATCTCATGACAAAGATATTTGGTTGTTATAATAGTACTCCCTTCTTTTAATATTATTTGGGATCGTTTGATTGAGAACATGTTATTTTGTGATAATTAATCTCATGATAAGTTATTATGGAATAAGTTAACTTATCGATTACTAAAGCAAAAATGGAAGGATAAATAATCGAGGGACTACTTAATACCTCTAATTAAATATGAGATAAAATAATCCGACATTTCATTTTGGGATTATCATACCTTACACCAAACGAGTTTTTAATTTATATTGACTTGACAGTTCACACGGTACCCTTAAATAGTAGGAATTTATTTTGTTAAATTAATTTTATTAGTTATGTATTAAAAATTTTAATTTAACTATTATTAATTTTTTATAGTCCCTCCGTCTAAAAAAAATAATTTACCTTCCTTTTTGATCTGTTTAAAAAAAACGTGACAACTTTATTTTCAACTTTCCATGTGGCATTTGTAAGACCACAAGATTAAAGGAGATTTTAGTACATTTAACATAACTTTATTTTATAAGGACTACAAGATTAAGAAATCTTTTTTGTTCTCTTAAATACCGTACCAAATCAAACTGGGTCATTCTTTTTTAAACGAAGAGCATAATTATTTATTGGTAACAATAATTCTGAATGAAAATAATTTCTCTTGATTTGATATATGGACACTAAAAAAAATTTAATCTAAAGGTTAAATGAAATACTCCCAACATTCATTTTTAGTTATCAAATTTTGAGTTGACATACTTAATATTAAGAAAATAATTATTGATATAATAAGTTTATCGTTTTATCTTAATTAATTGATAGGATTCACTCACTATATTTTCAAAGTCATTAACTCGATGATAACAAATTAAGAGTACAATAGGAAAAAAAATTGATCCTATTCTAATTTGTCAAAAATAATAAATAAAAGTAAATATTAAATTAAAATTTTTTGAAATCTAAAAACGAACGGAGGGAGTATGAAACAGATGGAGTACCTTTTCTTTAGGCGAGAAGTCTACGAATTGGCAGTTGAAAAGTTGTATTGATTGTCGAGGGGGGAAAATACGTACTCCCTTCGTCCAACTTTAGTTGGCCTCTATTGACTTGGCACAGAGATTAAGAAATAATAAATAATGGAGTAATTTTACTAAATTATCCTTTGAATATAATAAATATGATGTCTTGAAAAATGTAATAGAGAAATGATTATAATTAATGATAAGAGAAATTAGGAACTAAGTGTAAAATTATCTCTTGATTTCATAAAATAGACAAGTATTGTTAAATATCTCAAAATAGTATAGGAGCCAAGTAAAGTTGGACGGAGAGTGTAAGAGCAACAAATATCTTGCTACCTAAATGGGACCCCTATTAATTACAAAGGTTATAAAACTCTTCTACTCTATATTAATTACTCTCTTCGTCCCATTATATTTTATGTGACATCTTTTGATTTGATATAATATTTAAAAAAAAAAATTTTTAAAAATTTATTGTCTAAAATCATTTTTATATATTTGTGTAATTGAAAATTATTTTATTAAGGGTAAAAAAGAAAATTTAAAGGTAAATTATTTTCAATTAAATTAAGGTGACATTCTTTTGGGATGGACCAAAAAGAAAAGGCGGCCTAATAAAAGGACGTAGGGAGTATAAATTTTTGAGCCTTTTTCAATGATCAAATAAATTGATGGTTCAGAAGAGGTTACTTATTACTCCAACCTTGAAAAAAGCCTCAAAAATTCAAGTAATATGAGACGGAGGGAGTAATATTTATGATTTTATTTTAAATTATTTTATTTTTAAGAATAATTTGAAAATAATTAAAATGATAAAAATAAAAAATAGTATTTAATTTATGTTTAATTAGTGTATAAGGTGTGGAGTGGGTGGAAAGAATACAATAAACATAAAACGCCACTTTCTCTACTTTCATCAATAAGTCATTTTCCTTATTCCTAAGGAAATTTATTTTTGTAAAGAGAATATTTTTAAAAAAAATTGTCCAACCAAATATGAAAAAAAAATCCTCAAAATGTTTTCCTCCGTACCAAACCTACTCTAAATATCATAGGCTAAATCTGATAAAATTACTAAAACATTAGTAATTGATTGAAACAAGATTGATGAGTATTTTTTGAAATAAATTTAAGGTATTTCGTGGTGGTGAATGCACTGGCATGTGCCTATGCAGTAATTTCGTTAGTCCTTTCACTGGCAAATAGGGGAAAATCGAAAGGCCTCTCTATAAGCGTCATTCTCTTAGACCTCATCATGATGGCTCTACTCTACTCTGGTGTCGGAGCCGCTGCAGCTGTCGGCCTCCTCGGATTCAAAGGGAACTCCCATGTCCAGTGGGACAAGGTGTGCAACGTATTTGGTAAATTCTGCAGACAAGCCGCAGCGGCAATTGCCATTTCCCTCTTTGCTTCTATATTGTTTCTGTTGTTGGTATTGTTTGCCATGTTTAACCTCCATAAGAATAGGCATCATTAGTAAGTTGATCCGAATACTATCCTTGAAAAGTATTTTGTTTGTAAAATAGTTTTTCTGCATACCAAAGCTTTATTGTATTGTAATAGTCTTTTCTTTATTTTAACACGTACGTGTTTGATATATAAATCATCCCTACTAGTTTTTTGTTTCCTTTTAATTTGTTTATTTTCTGTATATTCTTGAAAATGGGAATGTGATTTTACATCATCATATAATAATCCTCCATAATATAATGATCTTGATGTTACAATAATTAGAATAACAAAGTGATAACTTACAAGTTTGGATCCAAGTAATCACACCAAATCACCAATTGAATGGGGCCTCCCGTTTCCCTCTTAACTCTGTATAAAAAATAAATAAATTTCAGTTACACACGTATTTTATGGTGTCCATATCGGAAGAACACATTTATTGCCTAAAATATAATAGTAAGAAATCATATTCTTATGAGATCAAAGTTGAATTAATAGTGTGTTTGGTACGAAGGAAAATATTTTTCATAGAAAAATTTCTAGAACATAATTTCTTGAAAAGTAAGTGTATTTCTTACTTATTTTCTAGTGTTTGGTAAATAAGAATGAAAATATTATTTCAAAAGCAATTATATGTTATCTACCAAAACACTTTGGATGCGGTAGGATGGATAGGGGTGGTTGGAAAGGCTTAGGGGTAGGTTGGGTGCGTAAGGAAATGTGAGGACCCGCAAGTAAGGAAGACAGAAAGTGCAGATCAAGAAGTGAATTGAAAATGTTGCAGACCAAAGTACGAGCCCTATTTACGACTCATGGTTTAAACCACGGATTGTAAATAGGTCTTGTGGATGGGACTAGACAGGAAGAAAATTTGAGTAAGTGTGAGTACAAACTACAAGGGGTCTTTACAATTCGTAGCGGACCGTAAATAAGTTCGTGGTTTAAGGCCTTGGGTTGATGGAAAATTTGGATTTTTGAAGTTGAACTATGAACAAACGGGATAATCAGTAGTTTTGTTTACGAGCCATAGAATGGCCTTGTAGATATGGTGTCCTGAGTTTGAAATTTTTTCTAAATATTGGGCTATTTTACGGAAGGGTCTACTACTCGTAAATCAATCTACAAGTCATGGATTGGCCTCGCAGATTGAACTTTAGATATCACTTCCAAAAGATCAAAAATCTGAATAGGACGAAATCCCATTCTACGATCCATAGGCCATTTTATGACCCATAATCGGGGGGTTGTGTGTAACACCCCACATCTTACATACACTATTCCTATGCAAATGGAACATGATATTGCATGGTCAAATCAGCATCCATTTTTAAAAGTGCTTGAACTTCGTATTAGAGGGCTATGTGTACGTCTAACGGTTAAGATGAGTGAGTGTATATAAGTTTTAAGTCAAACTAAAGAGATCGTGGCCTTAAACGAAGTGAAAGAAAGGAGGTTCTTGTAGGACTTAGGAAACTAGCAAGTGCGTCACCTACATGCTTAGCTTAAATATGCTAGGTAGACGGAGACGAGGCCCGACACCAAATCTCTCCAAATTTGATAATGAATGAAGTTTGTGTTAAGGGTGTAACTTTAGCATGTGTTTTAGCATTGTAAATAGATAATATTTACTGCCCAAGAAGAATAGAAAAAGGGCCCAAGTATATCACAACTTACTTAATGATTTGGGCCCAAACTAAGTAAGGAGAAAGGGAAACAATGGGCAGCCAAGACCCATCAATTTGTAACCCATTTAAACCCAAGTGAAAGGGCCAAGCTACTGTATCACCACCTTGATAAAATAAGTCTTAAAATACAAGAGTAAGTCGGCCAAAAGTGTCCCTTTAAAAAGGATTAAAAGAAGCACCTTTAAGTCATATTAAACTTGGACAAAATCAGCTTTCATAAAACTTTCTCTCTACATGTTCTTTGCTTTACAAAGCAGCCACAATAAACCTTACTAGGATTCTTAAAGAAGCTCTCAACCTTGAAGGTAAAGGTAAGTAAAGATACTTGTATATTTAGTATGGTTTCTTTATGAAAAACAAGAGACTAGGCTAGTGATACTTTTGCTGAAATTTTTGACAACATGTGTTCCAAAGATTGTTGTACACTTTTCTTATTTATTTAAGAGCTTTTTTCTTCTTGGTTGGATTGATTATGAAAGGAGGTTGTTGTTCTTAATGAGTTCTGGTTCTGTAATGATGTAGAAAGGTCGCTGCACTATTTTGTTTTACGTAAATAATCGAGTTTTCGTGTGTTATCCTAAAAGTGTTGTTAGTAGAAATTGTGGGCTGATTGATTGAGGACTATTATCTCACATCCTCCACTTATTTGAAAGCTATTTTTGGACTATTTTAAGACTGCTTTTATGTCTACATATTGTCTAAATAGTTTGGTTGAAGTTGGTACAGGTTTGGAATTGTTGACGTTGAAATGTAGCGAAGGGACGTAATATTATGCTGTCTACTTGTATATTATGTATAATTGTTATGTCTTGTGCTTTGTGGGCTGTTGTGAGACTGTTATGACACTAAAATAAGCTGCATATGATATATATATATATATATATATATATATATATATGAGAATGTGTATTAGAAAATACGATTAGAGACGAAAAGGTTGAGAAAATACGCTCGGGTTGATAATTACACGCTTGCTGCTCGTGTTTTTTTTATGAGATTGGGCTGCCAACATGTATTTATTAGCTGTTAATACTAGTTTTATCACCTACTCTATTGTAGATAAATATTTGGGGGAAAAGGAGATTACTTCGGGGTGATAGAGGTCGTACAACAAGGTATGTAAAGCTACTCGATTTCGTGTTACATTGGCATGAAATCTAGATTCTTCCTTGGTTCATAAAGGCACTTACCAAATCCGACATAACTAATAACCGTTTCTCCACTCTTTCACATGTTCATATGCTTCTATACATAGTCATTTGCAAATTTGCATACATCTTAGATACCAAGATACACGAGTTCTTTCTACTAAACAAAATTTATGAGTTGTTTCATCTCCTATGCATTTCATTATTTGTGTAACTTACTCTTTTTCATTGTGGTATTGTCTTGTATAGTTCTTTATATGTCATATACTATATCTATGGTCCTATAGCTCTAATATTATGACCACCAAAAGAATCATCTCAAAAGTACTTGAAAGATAATGTATGTTGCTTATTAATGGGTGGTAGCCCAGGAGTGGAAGACTCACCTAGCATGGGCCAATCCCATTACGGGGGGCATCCCAGGGGTGAACAGAAGCATGGGCCGATCCCGATATTAATTTACCACTGATCAGTTGGTCATTTGTATTACATATTGTGCACAGATTATACAGTAAAGAAAGGTAAAGTAATAAAAAGGACATAAAGTACATGATTCCACTGTGTTACTAAAGGTGGTCTCTTATCTTTACACCAATGCATGATTTCATTTGAGTTGTTACGTTATATATAGTATTTCCTATCTTACATATTCAGTACATTATCTCGTACTAATGTCCCTTACGGGGGACCTGCATTTATGCTGTAGGTATAGGTACTAGTAGCTCTCCCTGCTAGGAGTATAGGATATTCAACTGTTGTTGTTGAGCTCCAGGTTACTTCGGGGCTTTGTGTGTCTAGAGCTTATATTTTTGTATTGTATAGTTAGTCATAAGGCAGGGCCTGTCCTGACCCTTATCAGATGTTGTTCCTTATCTAGAGGATTTGTAGATAATGTAAAGTAAAGTGTGGTCATATCTCGTACTTTAGACATTGTGGCTGCAACGACCTAGTCATATGCATTTTTTTGGCTTGTTATTAATGTCTACTTTCTTAAAAGCATGTTGAATATGGAAACCCCTTATAATATGTATAGAAAGTGCATGGGTACAGGTTGGTTCTCCTGAGCCTTATCGGCAATGGGTACCAGTCCGCTTTAATAGGACTTTGGGTGCGACAATAGTGGTATCAGATCGGGTCATCCTAGGGAGTCTACAAAACTGTGTCTATGTAGAATCTTATTTATGGATAAGTTGTGCACCACATTTATAAGCAGAAGACTATGTGGTATTAGGAGTTGTCACTTTCTTTTCATTCTTTCAATCGTGCCATAGAGCTAAGTATAATAGGTGGATTGTGTCTAACCTCTAAATTGTTTGGTATAGCAAGAATGCCTGAAACCAGGAAAAATAAAGGCAAAGGTAAGGAAGTAAAAGTAGTGGTTGGTATACCTAGTTGGGTGAGACAACAAAATAAGGCTCAAGATGAGTCTCTATCGCAGACATCTCCAACTCCTTCAGCTCTTGATGAACCAAGAAGTAGTGAAATTCCCCCAAAATCTCCTACTGATGCCACTGTACAGGACCTGGGAAATGCAGTCTAACTATTGACTCATATAGTTGCTGGCCAAGGTCAAAGACAAGAAGGCCCAGTTATAGGTCTAGGTGGTGCGAATAGGGCAGCTAGCACGAGAATACATGACTTCCTTAATTTAGACCCTCCATTCTTTATCGGGTCAGATCGTAACGAAGATCCACAAGACTTTATCGATTAAATCCAATGTACTTTGGATGTTATGCATGTGAGTGGTACAAAAGCTGTCGAGTTAGCAACATATAGATTGAAGGGTGTGGCTATACTATGGTATGAAGCTTGGAAGCAATCTAAGGATATAAATGTACCTCCAACTACCTGGAAGTTGTTCAAAAAGGCATTTCTTGACCATTATTTCCCATTAGAGATCCAAGATGCCCGTGTAGATCAGTTCTTGAATCTCTACTAAGCGAATATGAGCGTGAGGGAGTATAGCCTTCAATTTAATTCCCTAGCCAGGTATGCTCCTAATGTAGTTGCTACTATGGCCGAAAGAGTTCATCGATATGTGGATAGATTAGATATGTATCTGGTCAGAGATTGTACCATTGCCTCCTTGAATAAAGATATGGATGTAGCGAGGATACAAGCTTTTGCACATAAATTAGAGGATTAGAGGCAAAAAAGAAGGACACAAAGTTGGAAAGGGGTAGTCCAAGAGGACCAGAGCTACGGGACAATTTACACCATCCCAAGGTGAGCTTAGGTCTCAGTTTCCTAATAGACCGCGTAGGCCATCATCCTCTTACTCTGCAGCTAGCTCTCCACCACAACTTCAAGGGTCTAGAAGTAATTACTTTCGTCAAAGAAGTGAAAGACAAGGTGCATGGATAACGAGATATTTGAAAAGCTAGAAAATGACTCCTAGGCAACCTTGCAAACAATGTGGGAGAAGTCATTTAGGTATATGTCATGTTGGGACAGATATTTATTATTGGAGTGGTGCCCTCGGGCATATGATGAGAGATTGCCCGAGGAGATGTAAGGGTGATATAACATAATCTATTGGGTCAGCCGTTGCATCATCATCATCAGTTCCTCTATTAGGTAGGGGCCAGCAAGTACCTATAGGTCGTGGTGGAGGGGCTAGAGGGGCAGCTAGTTCAAGTGGAGTCCAGAACTGCACTTACGCTCTGGGGAGTCGGCAAAATTTGGAAGCCTCATCCGATGTGGTCACATGTACATTATCCATCTTTTCACATAATGTACATGCATTAATTGACCCTGGTTCTACACTATCATACATTACTCCTCTAGTTTCTTGGAAGCTTAAGAGAACACCTAAATTTTTAAACAAACCATTTGAAGTGTCTACACCAACTAGTGAATCTATTATGGCTAGAAAGATTTATTATGACTGTGTAGTAACTGTTTGTGACTATGACACGTTGGCTAACCTTATTGAGCTAGAAATGATAAAAGAGTAGTTAAAAGACTTATTGGAGAAGAGTTTTATAAGACCTAGTGTATCCCCATGGGGTACACCAGTGTTATTTGTATGTAAAAAGGATGGCACCTTGAGAATATATATCAGCTACCGGTAATTGAATAGGGTGAAAATTAAGAACAAATACCGCTTCCCCAGGATTGATGATTTATTTGATCAATTACAGAGTGCCAAATTCTTTTCAAAAATTGATTTAAGATCAAGTTATCATTAGGTGAGGATGAAGGAGAAAGATATACCTAAGACAGCTTTCAGGACACGCTATGATCATTTTGAATTTCTTGTTATGTTATTTGGGCTAACAAATGCACCGACAGGTTTTATGGATTTGATGATTAGGGTATTCAAGCCATTTTTGGATGTGTTTGTGATAGTATTTATAGATGATATTTTGGTATATTCAAGATTAGAAGAGGACCATCCAAATTACTTACGACAAGTATTACAGGTTCTTCGTGATCGACAGTTATATGCTAGGTTTTCTAAATGTTAATTTTGGTTAAAAGTAGTGGCATTCTAGGGTCATATTGTATCCGATGAAGGAATATGGGTTGATTCACAAAAGATAAAGGCTGTGAAAGATTGGCTAAGGCCAACAACACCCATGGAAGTTTCTTATGGTTGGCAGGTTATTACAGGGGGTTTGTTGAGGGTTTTTCTTCTATATCTGCACCTCTAACAAAGTTTGCACACAAGGCAACTAAGTTCCAATGGAATGATGCATATGAAAGGAGCTTCTAAGAACTGAAAAATAAGCTAACTTCTGCACCTGTGCTAGTACTTCCAGAAGGCACCGAGGGGTATGCAGTGTATTGTGATGCTTCAAGAGTTGGGTTAGGGTATGTACTGACAGAACATGGTACGGTAATTGCTTATACTTTTAGACAACTATGACTGCATGAGAAAAACTACCTAACACATGATCTTGAGCTAGCAACAGTTGTGTTTGCTCTGAAAATATGGCACCACTATTTGTATGAGGTTCACATTGATATATATACTGGTCATAAGTGTCTGCAGTACATCTTTAATCAGAAAGACCTAAATTTAAGGCAGCGGAGATGGTTAGAGCTAATAAAAGATTATGACATTGATATACTATACCATCTAGGTGGAAAGACCTAAACTTAAGGCAGCAGAGATGATTAGAGCTAATTAAAGATTATGACATTGATATACTATACCATCTAGGGAAGGCAAATATGGTAGCCGATGCTTTGATTCATAAGACAATTATGAATATGGGTGATCAGACCATGGTAAGTTAAGGCATGGCTAAGGATCTATGTCAACTAGCTAGTTTACGAGTTCGCCTATTTGAAATTCTAAAGAAAGGGGTTGCTATGCATAATACTCTAGAGTCTTCATTAGTAATGGAGGTGAAAGAAAAATAGTTCAAGGATCCTGTTCTACAACGACTTAAGGAAAAGGTGAGTCAGGGTACGATGAAGGGCTTTGAACTTACACAAAATGGAATCTCTCAACCTTGAAGGTAAATGTAAGACTTAAGGAAAAGGTGAGTCAGGGTACGATGAAGGGCTTTGAACTTACACAAAATGGAGTACTTTGTCGCCAAAATAGATTATGTATGCCTGATATCAATGGGCTAAGAAGGAGGATAATAGAAGAAGCCCATCATTCAAGATATTCTATCCATCGAGGATCAACTAAGATGTATCATGACTTAAAGGGAATGTTTTGGTGGGGAAGCATGAGAAAGGGCCTTGCAGAATTTGTTGCATAATATCCAAATTACCAGCAAGTCAAACTACAATACCAAAAGTCGAGAGGTTATATGCAATGTATAGAGCTTCCAACATGGAAATGAGATACGATTAATATGGATTTTGTTACTGGGTTGCCTCGCTCATTTAAAAAGTTTGACTCCATATGGGTAATAGTTGATCAACTTACAAAGTCAACACACTTCTTGCCAGTTAAGAGTGGTTATACGACTGAAAGTATGCAAAGTTATACCTCAAAGAGATAGTCAAGCTACATACGGTCCCAATCTCCATTATATCTGATAAAGGAGCTCAATTCACCGTAAAGTTTTGGAAGTGCTTCCAAAGGAGTTTAGGGACACAAGTGAATTTGAGTATACCTTTCCACTCTCAGGTAGATGGTCAAGCAGAATACACTATTCAAACACTTGAAGATATGTTGCGAGCTGGTGCATTGGACTTTAAAGGTAGTTGGGTGGACCAGTTGCCACTTATTAAATTTGCCTATAATAATAGGTACCACTTAAACATCAAGATGACACCTTATGAAGCTTTATATGGGAGAAAATATAGGTTACCAATTAGATGGTTTGAAGTGGGTGAAACCACCTTGGTTGGCCCAGATCTAGTACAACAAGCCATAAAAAAAGTTAGGGTAATACAACAACGGCTAGAAATAGCCTAAAGTCATCACAAATCATATGCGAATGCTAGAAGGAGAGGACTGAAATTCTCAGTAGGGGATTGGGTATTCTTAAAGGTGTCCCCAATGAAAGATGTTATGAGATTTGGTAAGAAGGAAAAATTGAGCCCACATAAAATAGGGCCATATACAATTATTAGGAGATTCGGGTATGTTGCATATGAATTAGAGCTACCTCAAGAGCTTTCAATGGTTCATCCAGTTTTTCATGTCCCAATGCTTCAAAAATGCATAGGTGACCCATCCTGTATCACTGCTATCGAAGATATGTAGGTTACAAAAGATCTCACCTATGAAGAGGTACCTATTATTATTGAAGATCATTAAGTTAAGAAGCTAAGATATAAAGAAATAACTTCAGTAAAGGTACTTTGGAGGAACCAACAAGTAGAAGAAATAACTTGAGAGACTGAGGAAGCAATGAGATCTAAGTACCCTTACTTATTTGAAGCTAAAGAGGAAGTGCAACATGCAGATTGGGGCATTAATAGGTATGTGTGTTTGAGTACTTGTTGTGTTGTCGAAAGTTTGTTTAAGTACAGGTTTGAACTTGGTTAAGCTATCCAATTATGCTAACATTCGAGGATGAATGTTCCTAAGGGAGGGAGGATGTAATACCCCATATCTTACATATACTATTCCTATGTAAATGGAACATGATATAGCTTGGTCAAATCAACATCCTTTTTTAAAAGTGCTTGAACTTTATATTAGAGGGCTACGTGTATGTCTAACAGTTAATACAAGTGAGTGTATGTAAGTTTTAAGTCAAATTGAGGAGATCGTGGCCTTAAATGAAGAGAAAGAAAGGAGGTTCTTGTAGGACTTAGAAAGTTAGCAGGTGAGTCACCTACATGCTTAGCTTAAATATGCTAGGTAGACGAAGACGAGGCCCGACACCAAATCTGTCCAAGTTTGATAATGAATGAAGTCTGTGTTGAGGGTGCAACTTTAGCCCGTGTTTTAACATCATAAATGGACTATATTTACAGCCCAAGAAGAATAGAAAAAGGACCCAAGTACATCACAACTTACTTAATGATTTGGGACCAAACTAAGTAAGGAGAAAGGGGAAAAATAGGCAACAAAGGCCCATCAATTTGCAACCCATTTAGGCTCAAGTAAAAGAGCCAAGTTGCTGCATCACCACCTTGATAAAATAAGTCTTAAAATACAAGAGTAAGATGGCCAAAAGTGTCCCTTTAAAAAGAATTAAAAGTAGCACCTTTAAGTCATATTAAACTCGAAAAAAAATTAGTTTTCACAAAGCTTTCTCTCTACACTTTCTTAGCTTTACAAAGCAACCACGATAAACCTTACTAGGGTTCTTAAAAAATCTCTCAACCTTGAAGGTAAATGTAAGTAAAGATACTTATATATTTAGTATGGTTTCTTCACGAAAAATAGGAGACTAGGCTGGTTATAATTGTGCTGAAATTTCAGACAACATGTGTTCCAAAGATTGTACACTTTTATTTTTTATTTGGGAGTTTTTCTCTTCTTGATTGGATTGATTATGAAGGGATGTTATTTTTCTTAATGAGTTTGGGTTCTGTAATGATGTAGAAAGATTGTTGCACTATTTTGTTCTACGTAAATAATCGAGTTTTAGTGTGTTATCTTAAATGTGTTGTTAGTAGAAATTGTGGGCTGATTGATTGAGGTCTATTGTCTCACTTCCTCCACCTTTTTTAAAAATTGTTTTTAGGCTGTTTTAGGACTATTTTTATGTGTAAATATTGTGGGAACAGTTTGGTTGAAGTTGGTTCAGGTTTGGAATTATTGATGTTGAAATGTAGCGAAGGGACGTAATGTTATGCTGCCTACTTATATATTATATATAATTGTTATGTATTGTGCTTTGTGGGCTATTGTGAGACTGTTATGACACTAAAACAAGCTGCACATGATATGTATATGATAACGTGTATTAGAAAATACGATTAGAGGTGGAAAGGTTGAGAGAATATGCTCGGGTTAATAATTACTCACTTGCTACCTGTGTTTTTTTTTTATGAGATTGGGCTGCCAAGATGTGTTTATTAGCTGCTAATACTAGTTTTATATCCTACTCTATTATAGATAAGTATTTGGGGGAAAGGAGGTTACTTCGAGGTAATAACAAGGTCGTACAGCGAGGTATGTAAGGCTACTGATTTCGTATTACATTGGCATGAAATCTAGATTCTTCCTTGGTACATAAAGGCACTTACCAACTCCGATATAACAAATAACCATTTCTCCACTCTTTCACATGTTCATATGCTTCCATACATAGTCATTTGCAAATCTACATATATACATTGATACCAAGATACACGAGTTCTTTCTGTTAAACAAAGTTCATGAGTTGTTTCATCTCCTATGCATGTTATTATTTATGTAACTTACTCTTTTCATTGTGGTATTAATATGAGTTCCTTTTTTCTAAATAAAGTTCATGAGTTGTTTCATCTCCTACACATTTCATTATTTGTGTAACCTACTCTTTTCATTAGGGTATTATTTTGTATATTGTCATATGCTATATCTATGGTCCTACAACTCCAATATTATGACCACCAAAAGAATCATCTCAAAAATAATTGAAAGATAAAGTATTTTGCTTATTGATGGGTGATAGCCTAAGGGGTGGAAGAATCACCTAGCATGGGCCAATCCAATTGCGGGGGGTATCCTAGGGGTGAAAGGAAATCCTATCATGGGTCAATCCTGATATTGATTTACCACTGATCAGTTGATCATTTGTATTACATGTTGTGCACAGATTATACAGTAAAGAAAGGTAAAGTAATAAAACCACTGATCAGTTGGTCATTTGTATTACATGTTGTGCACAGATTATACAGTAAAGAAAGGTAAAGTAATAAAAAGGACATAAAGTACATGATTCCACTGTGTTACTAAAGGTGGTCTCTTATCCTTACACAGTGCATAATTTTATTTGAGTTATTACTTCATATATAGTATTTCCCGCCTTACATATTCAGTATATTATCTCGTACGAACTAACTCTACGGGGGACCTATATTTTATGTTGCAGATATATGTGTTAGTTTTTAGTAGTTCTCCCTAGTAGGAGTACAGGATATCCAGCTACTGTTACTAATCTCTAGGCTACTTCGGGGCTTTGTGTGTTTAGAACTTATATTTTTGTATTGTATAGTTAATCATGAGGTGAGGCCTATCCCGATCCTTATCAGATGTTGTTTCTTATCTAGAGGCTTTGTAGACAATATAAAGTAAAGTGTGGTCATGTCTCGTACTTTAGTCACCGTGGCTCCAATGGCCTAGTCATATGCATTTCCTTTTGGCTATTTATTATTGCCTACTTTCTTGAAAGCGTGTTGAATGTGAAAACCCCTTATAATATGTATAAAAAGTGGTTGGGTACAGGTTGGTTCTTCCGAGCCTCATCGGTAACGAGTGCCAATCTGCCTTATTGGGACTTTTGGCATGACATTGTGGTTTAGATTTGACAATTTTAATGAAGGACATTTTTGTCCTTTCCCCGCATCGTAAACCTAAACTATGTCATTTTTAGGCTCTTTTCCCTCTCATATTAGACTCTAAATCCCTCATGCACTCTCATTCTCACCATTTCAAATTTTCTCAAGATTTTCTAAGGCAAGAACTCTTCAAGGCAAGGCAAGGGATAGGGTTTCCAAGAGATTGCTTCTCCAATCTTTAAGCCTTTTCTTAAGGTCTTCAATTAGGTATGTGAGTTGATTTATGAGTACCTTTCACCATAAAGTCTAATAACCTTCCCTTTTTACCTTTTCTTTAAGTTCTTGAAAAGTTATGAGTTCCATAAGCATGATTTAAATGATGTTTTAATGATATATTTTAAGTTATTTTGACTTTAATGATGCAATGTGATGATGTACCATGAGTTCTTATAGTTTTCAAGTTAAAAGTCATGATTTCATAACCTAGGGTTTTCCAATGATGATGTGAATTATATAGACTTGATTTTAAATTGATAAGTTTCACCATGATGCTACTTAAGACTCTTGAATTATGTGTTCTAAAGTACATTGCATGAGCCCACTAAATTTATGATGAGTTTCTATATGATGTTGATGATAAGGGCTTAAAATATGTTTTGAAAGTCTATGAATGTTTTGAAGGTTATGAGCATGATATAAAGCCATTAATGATGTTTAAAATGGACTCTCAACGTGAAAGGACAATCTCACTTAAGCGGCTTCAAAGTTAATCAACTACTTCTATATGATGTTACTTATGATTTTAAACTTATAATTGCATGACTATGTTAATGTTTTAAAGTATTATGTGGGATTGACCTAATACCGAATAGGGAATCAAGGTGGGTTTCGACAAGGAAACCCTAGTAGCAATCCCTTGTCCCATTAACTATGTGCTACTACAGGAGCCCTTATAGGCTAAAATTAGTAGATCCACAATAGCAAAGTTATACTAAGATATGCATGTATAAGTTGATAGAGTTTCGCCCGGCAAGTTGTAATGACCTTGAAGGTCATTTTTGGTATTTTCGATCAAATTATCATTTTTGCCCTTCTCAAAAGTTGCCTTGAGTCATTTTTGATCAAGTTTGAAAGTTAAATTTTGAAAACCTTGTAAAAAGTTGGAGTTTTGCTAAAGAATGAATTTTAAAGACTTAAAGTTGGAAATTTTGAGTTTTCAGGCCATTTTGAGTTTTGTCCATCGAAATTTGATTTTATTAATTCCATCAGCTCTAAAATGTCAAATCTGGTCTAGGAGAACTTACAGAACTAAATTTGGATTTAAAACGGAGATTTTAGGCCCAAAGTTGCATTTTTGGTTCATTTTGGATAAAAAGTTTTGACTTTGGTCAACATTCTGGGTTCGGAGGCTCAGATCAAAATTTCATTAGTTCTAGTGGTTTCAGGTGATAAAAGTAACACTAGAAATGACTTTGTTGTAATTTTTAGAGCTTCCGTGAATTTTTTTAATTTTTGAGTCTGAAACTAGTTTAAATGATCTTTCTCGGGTTCGGGACCACAGAGGTTCCAGATTTAAATTTTAAGTTTCACTGAGTTCGAATTGTCATTTTTGGTAGGGTTTTACATTTATTTTGTGTTCACGGGGTTCCAAACGAATTTCGAGGGTCGTATTCGTGATTTATTGAAAGCTGAGTTTTGCTAGTTTTGGAATTGTGCTGGTGCTTTTGGTGTAACCCCTGCATACGTACCTCTACCCCTACGTTCACGGAGGTCAAATTATTGAGACCTCCACGTTCGCAAAAAGAGGGTCCGCGTTCGCGGAGGCTCAGTCTGCTGCACTTCGCACTCGTAGATTGGTCCTCTGCATTCGCGGAGGCTTGCTGACTATTAAGCTCTGCATTGGTGGATCCCTTTTCGCATTCAAAGAATAAAATCTTTCCTGAACATATGTGTTTTGACTCTTTTTCAACATTTTAAAACACTCCAAGCTTCATTTTCAAAAGATTTTTCAAGGGTTGTCAAGTCACATCGATTAGCTAACTATTTTCTAACTGATTTCATTGATTAATTTATATTTTTAACTTATAATTTTGGAATTTTAATGGTGAAATTTGGAAATTTTTTGTACTTTGATTTCTAAACTTTAATTGATGATTTCTCCCTCATTTTAACTACATTTCGAAATGCTTTCACCATTGAACTCCTTGTTACGTGGGAAACATTTTTATTTATTAATTTTCAGATTTTGACTACTTTTTCTGGCATGGAATGTTTGATCATTTTACCCCTTTTCTTCGAATTGATTAGTTTTAGTGTTATTAGATTCGTTATGTGATTGTGATGTTATATTTGAATAGATTTTGGTGAATTAGAGTATCGTAGAAAGGGGAAGGCATTGGATTTGACTTGATTCAGGCTTTGTTTAAGGCAAGTGGGCTTCTAATCTTTTGTTAAGTATGATTGAACCTTGTATGCTCCTTTGTGCTTGTAATTGAGTACTTTGGGGTAGAATTGTTTCATGTTAGGCTTTGATCATGAGATTCGAGTTAAGTAGTTAGTCATATATATAGTGATTTATTAGGTGTGGGGTTAATTGTGGATTCATAATTTATGTTTATAATCTTGTGATTCACTTAATATTGATGTGGAGATAGATGTTATATTGTGATACGATCGATATTGGGATTGATATGATATTAAGATATTGAACATTAATACATTGAGAATATTGAAATCTTTATGGTGATGACACTGTGATATCACTGGAATCATACACATTGCATCATCTATTATTTATGCATGTGATACTTGTGATAGCTGTATATGATCGAGAGATGAGTAAGCTGGTAACATGTGGATTGGTGGCCGATGTCTCTACCGGTCAAGCTGAATAATAATATGCCAATGGTTTGAGGTCATTTCCGAATGGATCTGGGGTTGTTTACGGATGGGTGAGCATTGTCTGAGGTCTTTACCAGCAATGTTCACAGATACATGGTCTTTCTATAGCCTCTATGGGTTCTGATATGAGGTTATCAGCAGATGTGTATCGTAGGATAGATATGCATCACGATTATTTGACATTGCATCATATTGTCTTCATCCTATGGCACCTATCCCATCTCATACTATATATGTTGGGTATTACTATTATGTTTACTTATAAGATTGTGAACTTATTGCGTAATTGACTAAGTGTAACTGCTAGGCTATATATTTATGAGTTGGAGATATTATATGCCAGGCAATGAGTATATCTATTTTGTTGTGAACTATTTATTATATTGTGCTAGGACTTTTCTGCATGCAGGTTTGTAGTTCGGCAGTGTGGTTGGGTATTAAGGAGTATTTATGTTCTTTATTATTTTACTTTAGGTATGTTCTATTTGCTGCATACTCTGTTGTTTGGTACTCACCCTTTGCTACATTTTTGTGGGTTGTGAGCTCGGTCCACCCTGCTAGATTTCTTTTTTGTTGGTG